>JAPKLW010001808.1:25330-56663 GCA_026898455.1 Plectranthus barbatus | reverse complement strand
AATGGTAATCCCCCTGCTCCTTTCATAACAGTAACGGACGCAAGGAATTCCCGCGACAACTCCTTGTAGCCGGGCCATTGAGCATGGAGCATCTTCTTCCACCCGATGCCCGTAAGGAGACTCCACACATCGTCCTTCAACTTCATAGCCTTCAACGTCTCGCGGCACAAATATTTAGTGCCCACAACCTGCCGGGTTGCCAAATTTTTGTACTTTGCAAACTCCTCATCATCAAACTTCTTCGGGCGCCCATCTGAAGAAGAAGCCTCCCCCTTGCTCGTTTGCTTGCCATGAGAGAAATTGAAATGTGAGATCCCCCCAAACTTAGTCAAGTGAGACTAAGTTTGTAAAAAGGTAGTCGGTGCGTCATTGCTCATCTCCGTCCTGCTGCTGCTGCTGACGTTCTCAGATGGGTTGCCTCCCATCAAGCGCTTTTTAAAGTCCATAGCTCGACTACACACCTTAGTTAACAAAAGAAACATCCAAAACCAAATTAGATCCAATATCAACATAATATGGTTTAACCCGATGACCATTCACCTTAAAACAAGGACCATTTTCACGGGCAATTTCCAACGTACCATTATCAAAAGTTTGCTTCACAATAAAAGGACCCGACCATTTGGAACGGAACTTACCAGGCATAAACTTCAACCTTGAGTTGAAGAGTAGCACCAACTCACCGGGAGCAAAAACTTTACGTCGGATGTGCATATCGTGGAACTTCTTGGTACGCTCCTTGTAAATTTTTGAGTTTTCAAAGGCTTCATTCCGGAATTCATCCATCGCATTCAAATGCATAGCACGCTCCCCTTAAGCCTTTCTCCAATCAACATTAACCATCTTCAATGCCCAATATGCTTTATGTTCCAATTCAACCGGCAAATGGCAAGACTTCCCAAATACCAATTGATAAGGTGACATACCAATCGGAGTTTTAAAAGCCGTGCGATAAGCCCATAAAGCATCATCAAGACGCTTAGACCAATCTTTTCGGGAAGCAACTGTCTTTTCTAAAATAGCCTTGATTTCTCGGTTTGCAAGCTCCGTCTGACCATAAGCTTGAGGATGATACGGAGAAGTAATCCGATGCTTAACACCATATCGTGCTAACAAGTTTTCTAACAATTTATTACAAAAATGACTTCCCCCATCACTCACCAAAGCTCTAGGAATACCAAAGTGTGTAACTAATCCTTGCAAGAATTTCATCACAACCTTAGCATCATTCGTAATAGTTGGACAAGCCTCTACCCAACGAGAGACATAATCAACAGCAAGCAATATATACTGATACCCGCAGAAAGAAGGAAACGGGCCCATAAAATCAATCCCCCAAACATCAAACAAATCGACTTCAATAAAAAACATAGAAGGCATCTCATCCCTATGGGTTATCGATCCTATTTTCTGACACCTATCACAAGCCTTGACAAAGTTCATACAATCACGGTAAATAGATGGCTAATAGAAACCACAAGAAAGTACCTTTAATGCCGTGCAATTAGCAGCAAAATGACCTCCACTTTCCGAAGCATGACATTCCTCCATTATCCATCTCCACTCTCCTTGATGCACACACCTCCGAATGACACCATCTGCACACCTACGAAACAAGAAAGGCTCCTCCCAATAATAAAACCGCACATCTTTAAGGAACTTCTTCCGTTGATGGGGTTTCAAATCAGGAGAAAATACTCCGGCAACCAGAAAATTTGAAAAATCAGCATACCATGGAATGTTATAAGCCACATATAAGACATGTTCATCTGGGAAACTATCATTAATGCCCGATTCATGCTCCTCTCCCTGAACCGGCTCCTCTAAACGAGACAGATGATCAGCTATCACATTCTCAACCTTTCCTATCTCGAATTTCTATATCAAACTCTTGCAACAGTAAAATCCACCTAATGAGTCTAGGTTTTGCATCCGGTTTTTTTAAACAAATATCGAATGGCTGCATGATCTGTGTAAACAATCGACCTAGCTCCTACCAAATAGGCTCTAAATTTATCATATGCATACACCACTACTAGAAATTCTTTCTCAGTGATAGTATAATTACATTGAGCCGGATTTAGAGTTTTACTAGCATATGCAATCACCCTGAACACTTTGTCTCTAACCTGACCTAATGCTACTCCAAGTGCAACATCACTTGCATCACACATCAACACAAACTCTTCATTCCAATCAGGTGAAATTAAAACCAGAGAAGTCACAAGAGCCTTTTTCAACTTCTCAAAAGCACAAACACGAGCTTCATCAAAGACAAATGGCACATCTTTCTCCAACAAACTACATAAAGGTTTAGTTATTTTAGAAAAATCTTGAATGAATCTCCTATAGAAACCAGCATGTCCCAGAAAACTCCTAATTCCTTTCACTGATTTTGGAATGGGTAGTTGTTCGATAGCACAAATCTTAGCCTTATCTACTTCTAAACCTTGACAAGAAATTTTATGTCCTAACACAATTCCTTCACAAACCATAAAATGACATTTTTCCCAATTAAGAACAAGGTTTGTCTCTTCGCATCTAGCAAGAACAATTTCCAAGTTTTTTAAACATGCATCAAAGGAATTACCGAAAACTGAAAAATCATCCATGAATACCTCCATAATTTCCTCGATAAGTCCATGGAATATAGCCATCATGCATCGTTGAAATGTAGCAGGGGCATTACACAACCCAAATGGCATTCGTCAGTATGCAAAAATCCCGTAAGGACATGTAAAAGCAGTTTTGTGTTGATCCTTCGGTGCCACCATAATTTGATTATACCCCGAATAGCCATCCAAGAAGCAATAGTGAGAACGCCCTGCAAGTCGATCAAGAATTTGGTCAATGAATGGTAAAGGAAAATGATCTTTGCGAGTAGCCAAATTCAAAGCACGATAATCAATACAAAACCGCCACCCTTTTGTCAATCTCACCATAACTTCTTCGCCATTGTCCTTCACCACTTTTTCAAATCCCCCTTTCTTTGGTACCATATGCGTTGGGCTAACCCTCTCACTATCACTCGGAGCATAGATGATATTATTATCTAACAGCTTAAGCACCTCCTTCTTCACTACCTCTTGCATCATAGGATTCAACCTCCTTTGAGGTTGTCGTTTAGGTTTGCATGTTTCCTCAAGAAGTATCTTGTGCATGCAAATGCCCGGACTAATTCCTTTTATATCGGAAAGTTGCCAACCAATAGCTGACCGATGCATCCTCAAGACACGAAGCAATTTCTCACTTTCACACCCCGAAAGTCCGGTTGATATGATCACCGGATATGACTCATTTTCTCCCAAAAATGCATACTTTAAATGATCTGGTAACTTCTTCAATTCAACTTCGGGTGCTTTTTTCCTCATCTCCAACTTCCTTTCCTTAGCCCTATCTTCCTCTTCTTTTGTTCTTAATTCCAAGAACTTAGCTTCCTCATATAATAAGTCGACCGGAAAATTATCCAACATTCGGGCATACTCCCCAATATCTTCCCTTACTTCCTCTTTGTTATCAACCATATTGATTGTAAAAATGGAATTTTGTAGTACCTCTTCTAATGGCTCTTGTTCACCTCTTTCCTCAAAACTTTGATCTTGCATAACTTCTATCAAATTGCATTTCTCCTCATTCTTATCCTCCACACTTCTCTTCATGGCTTCTGGAAAGGAAAAAGTGATCTTCCTTCCATCAAATTGAAAAATTAATTGACCATTTTTCATATCAAACAATGCTCCACCGGTAGACAAAAATGGCCGGCCCAAAATAAGAGGAACATCTCCATCATCTTCCATATCAAGTACCACAAAGTTAGCTGGAAATATAAAGTCTCGCACCTTTACTAAAACATCTTCCACAATTCCTTTTGGGTATGACAAAGACCGATCGGCCATTTGGAGTGTCATGGTAGTGGACTTAATTTCCCCTATTGCTAACTTCTTGAACAAAGATAGGGGCATTGGGTTGATGCTAACCCCTGAATCACACAAAGCCCGAGTCACTTCAATTCCACCAATTATGCACGAAATAGTAAAACTGCCTGGGTTCTGCCTTTTAAAGGGCATCTTTCTTTGGATCACAGCACTACATTCTTCAAATAAATTCACTGTCTCATATTCACCAATGCCATACTTACTCTTTTGAGTGAACATCTCTTTCAACATCTTAATGTATCCCGGCATTTCTTGTAAAACCTCAAGCAATGGAAGATTTATTTGAATTTTGCTCATGTGCTCAAGAAATCGAGCAAACTTCTTGTTCTTCCTACTTTTCTCAAACTGTTGAGGATAAGGCATAAGAGGGATTGCATCTTTCTCCACAGAATTTTTTACCGTTACATCTTGCTCTTTAACTCCCTTTTGTATAACTTCTTCCTCCTCCTTAAACGTAACCTTCTTCTTAGTGCCTCCGTCAATCTTTTCCCTTTCACCTTCCTTTTCCTCATGCTTCGGTCCATCATAAGAGAGCCCACTTCTAGTGGTTATGACTCCACAAGCGCCTTCAAGAGGACCTTCTTCCTTTAGACTTAATTGATACGCTATACACGCTACTTGTGATTTGATTTCCGTCAAGAGTTCCTCATTTCTTCTACACTTCCTCTCAAGATCCTCCTCAAACTCCGGTATCTTTTCTTCCTTCTCCAAATACAAATGATTCGACTCATTCCACCAAGATTGTGATGGCAAACTTGTCTCATTCCAGGAGTCAAATGCGTAGTCTCCACTATACGGCTCATACTCAACTTCTTGATGTCTCCTCCAATGATTTTCCAAAGTATACACGTCACTTCCATATCCATCATTTTTTCTCTCGAATTTACACATCAACCTCTTCATTTTTTCCTGCATGGAAGCCATTTGATCTCGCAACATTTCTATCCCATTAGCTTCTCTCATTATTTTCGCTGCTTTAGGTTTCATCCTTCTTCTTGACCATTGACTACTATTATTAGCTATCCGCTCGATCAAACTCCATGCTTCGTTCTCTTCCAATTCAAGAAACACTCCTCCTGATGATGCATCCATCAACATTTTTGTTTCATAATCCAATCCTCCATAGAATTGGCAAATTTGTTGACTCCTAGGAAGACCATGTTGAGGGCACTTATGCAAAAGCTCTCGGAACCGATCCCAAGCTTCATAGATAGGTTCATCGTACCTTTGCCCAAACAAGGTTATATCTGCCCTTCTTTTCAAAGTCAAACTTGGTGGAAAAAACTTGAATAGAAACTTCTCTCTTAACTCTTCCCAAATGGCAATATTTGACTTGTCTAATCCTTCGAACCAATGCCTCGCCGAATCCCTCAAAGAGAATGAGAATAACCGCAGCCGTATTTGGTCTTGGGGCACTTGGTTGATCTTAATGGTGTCCGTGATTTCCAAAAATTGGGATATATGAACATTCGGATCCTCGGTAGCATGTCCCCCAAACTGATTATTCTGTATCATTTGGACCAATTGTGGCATTATCTCGAATTGTGTGGCATTTACTCCTAACCGAAAACCTCCGGTCATTGGCTCCCCTTGAGGTCGGAAAAGATTTTGAAGTGGTCTACGAGGACCATTCCTTTCATTTAGCAAAACCTTCATCATTTCAATCTGCCTTTCTAACTCTCCAATCCGAATCGTATCCTCTCCCGGATTAGCCATTTCCAAATCAATCTCAATACTTCCTTGCTCTTGTTGTAATTTCCTCTCCAAGAGCTCACGAGCCTTGGACCTCGTGATCATAAACGACCTACAACTCCACAAAAGAAACCAATTACCAACTAAACAACTTGATCTAACAAAAGAAAATCAACTATCAATCAACAAGCTAAAAGCAAAAAGTTCTCACAAGCAATAAAACAAACACCTAGCCTACAAGCTTCACTTTTCCCCCAATATCTAGCAACCTACTAAATGAAGTCCCCGGCAACGGCGCCAAAACTTGATGCGGCTAAAAGTTCAATCAAATTAAACCCCTAACTACACAAGAATAATATTTGTCAAATCCAGGTCCTTCGCTCGCTAGAATACTGAGATACTATAGCAAAGTCCTATAGCTAGGCATGATACAATCGTTGAGTAGTTTCTATCAATCTAAGCATTCAATTTAAACCTACGCTAACAATATATGACAAACATTGAATTAAACCAACAATCATCAATTGATCAATCCTTTTCCAAATCCGTAAACCAAGATAATCAAATTCTCAAATTAGGAAGATAGGATGTTGACATGAGTGTAGATGCAATCAAATTAGGTTAATCATTGATGTAAACACATTTTAATCCCTAGGAGATTGAGCAATCGACCCTACACTCGTTAACCCCTTGTCACGGCGAGCTAACGGTTGATGATCTAAGACTTGCAAACCATCACGTTATTAAGCCCTAGACCACTCCAAATAGTTCGTCAATTATTGCCCTACGACCTAGCACCGCACATGGATTGGAACTAAAATCGTATGAATCTACACTATTCACGACGATTCCGCCCGCGTATTAGCTGCAGCGTTCACGTCAACTACCTCCTACGCTGGCTATTACCAACACCTAGGAGGTAAGGAACAAGTTCTAGTGCAATTCAAGCTCTCAAAGGAAAGTAAACAAGCAATTCTCAAACCAAATGATCATGCATCCTTACTCAAATCAACATCCAAAATGAATTAGAACATCATACCTTTCAATTGTACAAATACAAAGTTGAAATCAATTATATCCATTACAATTTGAAAAGTAGAGATTGGAATCTTCCCCAATTGGATTTGTATGCCTTGATCTACCACCTTGAATCTTCACTTCTCTTCAAAGGATTGGTGAATTAAGCTCTTAGATACTCTAGAATTTTGATGAATCGTGATAGAAATTGGAATCTAGGAGAAATTCTAACTAGATTTATGAAAAATGACAAAAAGCCCCTCAAATAACTGACTTCTCCCCTTTTATAGGCAAGCCAACAGGGCCTCGGATCGCCCGGTCGAAGCTGGAAACTGCCAAAAATTTGGAGAAACCCGCACAGGCTCGCCCGGTCGAAGTGGCTCGACCGAGCCACCTCTCTGTGGCCTGGCTCGGTCGGTCCATCCTGGCTCGGTCGGTCGAGCCCTCTGCCCGGGGCCTGGCTCGGCCGGTCCATCCTGGCTCGGCCGATCGAGCCCTCTGTCTGCCCTGCTCGGCCGGTCCTGCTTCGCTTGGCTGGTCGACGCCTCAAAACTCCAAACACGTGCAATTTTCCTCCAAAACTCCACCAAAAATGCTCGTTTATGCCCAAAACCTATCCTACACAAATCAAACACACAAAACACGAAAACACAACCAAAATATGACAAAAACACATGATACGGGAGTAAAATAGCCACAAACAAGCATGCGCACACTTCGAAATATGGGTCATTTTACGCACGTATCAAAGGTCATGGAACAAATGTTTCGATGATGTGATCAAGTCCTATGGATTTGCACAATGTGAAAACGAAAGTTGTGTGTACCGTTTATGTGTCAGTGGGAGTGTGGTTTTTCTTGCACTTTATGTAGATGACATTCTCCTATTTGGAAACAATGTGGAGGTGTTATCAGGCATAAAAGGTTGGTTATCCGAGCAGTTTCAGATGAAAGATCTGGGTAATGCTGGTTACATCCTTGGGATCAAAGTTCTTCGCAATCGTAGGAAAAGGATGTTGAGCTTATCCCATGATACTTACATTGATACTGTGTTGGCTCGTTTTAGCATGGAAAATTCCAAGAGAGGCCTTCTGCCTTATCGTCATGGAATACGTCTTTCAAAGTCACAGCGTCTTGTGATAGAGAAAGAGAAGAATGAGATGTCTTTAGTACCATATGCTTTGGCAGTGGGAAGTCTCATGTATGCTATGCTTTGCACGAGGCCAGATATCTGCTATGTTGTTGGTATGGCAGCAAGATATCAGCCCAATCCCAGGCAGGCGCATGGAATGTGGAGAAACACATTCTCAAATATCTGAGGAAAACACGAGACTTATGTCTTGTATATCAGTGTGAGAACTTGTGTCCTGTTGGGTACATGGATTTGGATTTCTAGGCGGATCAAGATGAGAAGAGATCGACCTCTGGATATGTGATTACCTTGGGAGGAGGAGCTGTATCTTGGAGGAGTGCGAAGCTGAAGTGCATCGCAGACTCCACCATGGAAACTGGATATGTAGCAGCTTCAGAGGCAGCTAAGGAAGCTGTATGGTTCCGGAATTTCCTCCTGGAGTTGGATATTGTTCCGAGCTTGCATAAGATAATCACAGTATACTGTGATAATGTTGGTGCAGTGGCAAACTCAAAGGAACCCAGAACTCACAAGGCCTCAAAACACATTGAGAGAAAATACCACATCATACGAGAGATCGTGGCAAGTGGCGATGTGCTAGTCCAAAAGATAGATACGAAAGAGAATCTAGCTGATCCATTTACAAAGGGCTTGCCTCAGAAGATCTCTGAGGAACACGTTCGTGCTCTTAGACTGAAGATCTGAGGCTGGACACCTTGTGTCCCGTTTGTAATAGCTAGATTGAATAGACACACTTAATACTCTGTAAAAGTAATGGTATTATGCTTTTGAGTATAAGTGGGAGATTGTTGGGATTGTATACTGAAAGCATAAATGATTAAGTGTTTTGTATACTGGCCTTCATTTATGTGTTGCATCAACAATTCTCGCTATCTGATAAATGTGAACATACGACGAACTATAATATCCTTTTATCTCGTAGATAGGGATGACCATATGGTGTGTAGGAGATCACAGAGGATCATATGGTTCGTTTGACCTAGCGAGATATAAACAGTATCACAGCTGAAATAGTCCCTGGATAGGCTGTTGGTTTAAGCTGCAGCACATCAGTTCATAAGTGGGCTTATCCAAGCTACTTGATGTGTCGGTACATATTTATGTATTGATGGGATCAACAGTGGGATGTGCCATTCTCATTGACATATGAATGAGCCCGATCCCTAACATACTCCCTATGATCTTAAACCTTATTGAAGGATAAGGGGCACACACGGATTGACCACACTTTAATCTGCTATGGTGGCGAGTCTTAAATGTACTCTAATACTTGCATTTTGGGTGTTGGCAATTTGTGTGGGGTCTGCTTAGCCTGGATGTATAGGTAAGCATATCCGTTTCAGAATGGTGACATTACCTGATGAGCTCACAAGGTTCTTTATGCTAAGTCCTGCAGGCTGAATGATTTATTCAAGCATAAGAGAAAATGAGTGAGTGGTATTAATCAGGAAATAAGATATTAATTAATTGTGGTTGATTGTCATAAGCCAAATTAATTAATGAATGTCTAAAACCTTAAATATGTGGATCATGTTAGTTTAATGCAACCCGTTCCTAATAACGTGGTAATAAAGGGGCGAGACAGCATTGTTACCGTGGTGAAGGTTAAAACAATGTTTTATTAATTAATTATGTTCTGGGTTAAACAAGGAAGGATTAATTAATAAAGAGGGCCCACTTTATTATTTGCATTTGATCCCTGGTCTGGCCCACAAACTGCTCAAGCCCATTAGGGTTAGGGTTTCTCAAAACCCTAACACTATATAAAGGATTTCTCTCTTAGATCAGATGTAGCCACCACAGTATACAATTTAATATTCAAATCAGAATATTGAGTTAATAGAGAGAGAGATCGGCGGCGGTCAGGAGGAGGTTTTATGATCAAATCCTCTGGCTTCCTGATTCAACTTGGTAGATAATCCTCACCAGATTTCCAAGGAGCAAGGGAACAAATCAGAAGATCAAATCTGTAGGAACACAATCAAAAGAAGGGTTCCATTCCGTTTCAGATTTAACTTCATCGTTCATCCTCCGATCTAGATCTTTAGATCAAACGATTGAAGATCAGGTATTCTCTTGAATCCACCCTATGCAATTAATTATTGTAGAAGCATGAATAGGGTGGCATGGTTTATTTAATTGAATTTGTTTCTGATATCCTAAGAACGGTCCTGCGAATTAAATAACAACTCATATTGTTAGTCATAGACTCGAATCCTACAACTTATTGTTCTTTCTGCTCTTTATATTTCTTGCTCACTTGTTTTAAACCCAATAGCTCAATAAGTTGTTGGTATATATTTTGAATTTGGTTAAGTAGCCTTACAAGTTAAACCAGTTTTTAAAGCTCTAAATGACTTGAGTAAGAATCAGTTGGGCCACAACACACATTTAACACTTCTGTAGCATATTACTCTGACGTTTTGGGACCAAAAAGTGGTATCAGATCAGTGGTCTACACCACTGACTATTTTGAGTCACCTTGGACCAGATCCACTTCCTTATGGTGTTTAGAAACGAGCAGGTTGCTCTTTTGAAAAATGAATACTGACAAGCTACCACAGTTTTTTGTGGAAAAGTACACAAGCTGGAAAAAGCATGTATAAGAAGTCTACGTTAGGATATGTGGGATGTATTAACCCAAGTTCCAATAAAGATCATGAAGGTCAACACTTGGGTCGATGGAGAAGATAAACTTGATGTGATTCCAAAGCCGGTTGAAGAATGGATGGTTGCCGACAAAAAACATGATCAATTAAAATATCAGGCCCTCAACATCATTTATTCAACCTTGAGAGAGGTACTGATAAAAAAAGTCTTCAATAAGAAGAGTGCCAAAGAATTTTGGGACCAATTGGCTAGTGTCTGTGAATAATATGACCAGATACAGCACAACAAGTTACAAGTCTACGTCGACAAGTATGAATCTTTCCAGATACTTCCCGGAGAAACCACTAAATCTATGAAAGCAAGATTCAATGCGATTTCCAATGAACTTAATGCTCTGGGGAAGAAGTACACAATTGTAGATCTAAATGCAAAAATCTTCTTTAGGATGTAAAAGATGTAGAGATTTTTCTAGTTAGCTGAATTGCATAATCTAAAATACACCAGATCAATCTATGGATATCACAAATAATTGATATCTCTAATAAATGATCCTAGCATGATCATATTAAAATTAATTGTTGAACAAAAGATTCATGAATGCCTAGACAATTTTGATTAACTTAAAATTCATTCCTCCAGAACTGATATGTTTCCCTGCTCTATCTGGATATCTGGTGAAGATTGTTACCGCATTGCACAAAAGAAAAATCATAAGCTTTTGAGTCCTATCTTGTTGTGGCTGGCCCCTTTCTGTCTCCAATTCACTGGTCTCAGTTCTTAACTTTAGTTTCTGAAGAGAAGGGGTTTTTATAACAAGATCTAATCCTTGGGCTTAGAGCTTTACATGGGCCAGACCAGGGACCAGTATGAAAATAATAAAAATGGCCTCTAAATTAAATAATTGTCATGTTCAACCCATAACATAATTAATTAATTAATATTGACTAATGCCACCCAAAAATTAATACTAACCCACCTCTTTATTACTATGTTATGAGGAATGGGTTGCACAGGCTCGACATATCCCCATATTTAAGGTTACATACATTCATTAATTAATTTGAGCTTCTCACAAGCTCCAAAATTAATTTACATATTTTATTCATGAGTTGTACAACTTAACCTTTTCATTTATGCTTGAATTTAATCAGCTTGCGGGACTTTAGCATAATGGAGCTACTTAGGGAATGTCACCATCCTATACTAGATATGGTTACCTAAATACATTCTAGAAGTCATACACAAATTGCTATCACCCAATATGCAAATATACAAGTACATGTAAGATTCTCCATCATAACATCTCAAAGTGAAACTAGTTTGTATATACTTCTTGGATCTTTCATTAGGCTTTAGATTCTAGAAAGCCACCAAGATAAAGATTATTTTGAATTCATATACAAGAATCAATATCATTTGGGTACTATCAGTACGTACCATACGCACTAGCATGTCTAGAAGTCAAGATAAACTACTAATTACTGACTATGCCACAACCTAAACCTACAGTATATCCTGGAACTATATTAGTTGTGACAGCTGTATATATCTCTCTAGGTCAAGCAATCTATACTATCTTTCGTGATCTACTACACACCGTATGATCTCCTTATCGACGAGATAAGAGGATAAAGTTGTTGTTGGGAATATTGTACCCCTTAAGATCTTATAATTTTTTGTATTGGTTTTGGTGCATCAAAGCTAGAATATCTAGTCTCTAGCAACTTAGAAATGTGTTGAAATTTTAAAAGTCCTGTATAGGATGATTATGGTCGAGTTATAATAGAGTTAGAAAAGATTGTTGAAGGATTCAACAAAGTATGAGAAGATTGCTAGAAAACTCAAGCAAAGTGCGAGAAGATTGCTGAAGGATTCAGCAAATACGTAAAGGTTGCTAGGGTTGCTAGCAAACAATGAAGTCTCGGAATGCTAGCAAACATATGAAGTTTACTGAAGGCACTCAACGAATAACATTGAAGATAAAGAACGCTAGCAAACACATGAAGATTGTTGAAGGACACTCTGTGAATAACCATGTTGCTGAAGGAATATAGCAAACAGATTGCTGGATCTCAGCAAGGTTTCTGAGATCTCAGTAGACAAATAGCGAACTCAGAGAGTGTTCCGATAGCATCTAGCAATCATCCAAAGCAGTTGAATCAGACGATCTGAAATTTCAAGAGTTTTAGGAATCTCCTGAATCGAAAAGTTGATTTATCAAGAGACAAAAAGGGGATTTCCAAACTTAACTGAGAGATCCGTTCTGACAAGGCGGCCAAATAAGAAAAGAGCAAATAAACCATCTAAAGATCTGAAACGTCTCTGTGCTTTTCAAAAAAAGAAAGAAGAATATTGGCAGTTCGGCATCATGTGTCTAACGGACAAAAGTGTTTGAATCTCTGTCTACAAATAGAAGGATTCATAGAGTAACAAAAAGTTCAACAATCACGCAAATATACGCATAAAATCTGCTAAATTTAAATCCGATCAAGAACCGAATCGAGGCTTTGCTAAAGCTATCCATGTTCATCACAATACCCTACAAGCTCGCTTTTGAGGTTAACTGCCGCAAAGGAGAGAAGTTCAGTGAAGAACTATAAAAATCCTTTTTTAGCATTCAAGAAGGTTGTGAGGTGCGTCCTCACTGCAAGAAGTATTGAGAATATTGATATCAAGCGTGCTTGAAGGTGCGATGTGACCAGACAGAGGAGCTGCTTGCAGTTAGAGATCAAGTCCTACCTGTTGTAATCAATCTAAGTGAATTCCAGACAGCAGACTGTAGAGTGGACGTGGAACATTTTTTCGAACCACTATAACATTTGTGTTATTTACTGTTTACTGCTTTATTGCTTATCTGCTAATTTAAAACACAACACCTCAAGTGTTGGTGTATAATCTGCAACAAACTTAAGTGTTTCACAAGCTTAAAGTAATATTTTATAAGAACTTGCTGAGTCGAGACCACAGCAAGATAAGTGCAAGATCATTAATATTCCGCTGTATTAATAATTACTCTGATCGGGGACCAACAGTTGTTTGCTTGAAATTTTTGTTAATTCAGACAGGAGATGAAACATTGCAAGACAATAATGATTACCACGTGATAACTCTCATGGAGAGTTATAATCTTCTCTTCATTCATGTTTATTGTGTTGTTTACATAAGTTTCTTTACATTTTAGAGTTGTTTGCATGCGTTTAACTTTGTCTCTGTGATTGTCTAGTTTAATTATGTATGTGCTACTTGTAGTATTTTTGCAAGGGAAAGTAAGTGTTTTTCTTATATTTTTTCATGCTAGTGTTTCTGAGTAGCAATCTGGTGAAAAACAATGTCAGAGCATGAGAGTTGTACAGTTATTGATCACTGTTATTTCTAACAGATTAATTATAGAAACAGTGGCAAATAAATTTGTAAACCCTAAGGTTATCGATCCAGGGGAATTGTGTGGGGAAATTATCCTATGTACTAATTATGGTTCTAAAATCTATTGTTTGAGTGAACAGAAAATCAGGGTTTTGTCTTGGAAAATAAAGATGATAATACTTGAAAATTAAAGGGGTTTTGAAATCAAATTAAAGGAACACAGATTCTAGGGAAGAATTCTTATTATGGATAACATGTAGGAATCAATTAATTTAACAGGTGGAATACTGCAACAATGCTACATTTCCTTGTATGGCAAATATAACCTAGATTACTAATTAGTGACTATCTCCGCTCGGTCTCAAAGTACACCAAATTAGTCAATCTGATAAGCAAATCAGTTCAATTCCTACAGTCTAGTACATCTGTTTGGATAGTGTAGATTGTATCATGCATTCCTATTCCCATTATTAATATTCACCTCTCGGTCCTTCTATCAATAGCTAGACATCTAAATTAATTGTCACCTCTCGGTCCTTGAATTAAATTAGAATTATAAAATAAACACAGGAATCATGAACCTAATTAATTAATCCTAACATGCATCCATAATAATATCAACCCCTAGAACCCGCTAGGGTTTCTAGCCACTCATCGCAGATAGAAATCCAAAAGAAAACATATTAAATTGCATAAACATAAAGAACTTACAAGAAAAATAAAAGGGTTTCGTGTTTCCCAAGTCTCCAAACTCTAAAAACTGAAAAATATGATTGCATGCCTCAAAAAGTCGAATTTTTAGGTATTTATAGGGGTGGATGTGTATCCTATCAAATCTAGGGCTAAAGATATGAATAAATCCGATTTTCATCAGATTTCCGCTCCAGCAGACTCGCTCGCGTCGATCGTTGCTGATTGGCATCGATCGACGTGGCCATCTCTTCGGCGTCGATCGATGCTGATTGGCGTCGATCGACGTGGTCTCTCGCCCCTTCTGCGCGGTCTCACGGTTTTGGCCATAACTTCCTCTCCCGAACTCCGATTGACCCGATTCCAGTTGCGTTGGAGAGATAACTCAAAGCTTCATCCATTGCCATGCGCCAATAGCCCGAATTCCTCTTGTGGAAGAACTCTTCACTGCTACTCTTACACATCACTGCTTTCAGAACGGTTTTCAAGTGATTTTAGGCCTAAAACCTGAAAAAACACCAAGACGCGCATAATACCACCTAATATAGACTCATGCATAGAATATATATATATAAACTCAATAAAACTACATAAAATAGTAGAAAATAATATAGATAAGCGAGTAAAATAATGAGCTTATCAAACCCCCCAAACTTGAACGTTTGATTGTCCTCAATCAATAGGCAAGAAAGAAATCAAAAGATCATGCGATTAAAGTGCAATGCCTCACAAGATTCATCACAGTCAAGAATCCAAAATCTACTACACACAAGCAATTTGAAAAAGACAGAAAATTCATCAACCGTGGAAGAACTCACGGGAGGTGTATCGCTCAACTCTCAAATGTTTAAGGTATAGATGAAAGCACTCAACAACATGTATGAAGAAATTTCTACCATACGCTTGAAAATTTTCTAATATCTCTACTGCTCTAATGTGCATACAAGTCTAGAATCAAAATGGACTTTCATTAGGTTGTAATGTAGGCTTTTTGTGAAGGGTAGGGAAAATTTGGCCAAGTGACTAAAATCAATCAAGTTGTACTTCCTAAATCAATCCAAACCACCTTTTATTCATCATCCAACCTTCTCCTCAAATATATCAACAAATGCACAATTTTTTTTTTCTTTTTTTTTCTAACTCATTTTGAATCTCTTATACTCTTTACATAATTTTTGTATCTTTTTCTTTTCAGAGAGCTTATGAGAATTCGAATTATTTCTTTGAGATTCTTTTTCACACATCTTTTCACCACTAATTTATATCTTCTTATGTCCATCTCACAATCATTCCACCCCACATACCACAACTCAAGACATGAGCGAAACCAATACTTCTTCTTAATCTCATAGACAAGGAAAGAAAAATTTTATAGGCTCAAAAGTGGCTAACTAGGGAAAATTTAATGTGAAGGGACAGTGTTTAGGGAATTGGGCTATCAAAGATGCCCTAAGATCATTTCCTAAACTCGTGCACACTATGCAGTCTCAAAACAGAAAATAGGCAAGTTCTAGAGAAATAAAAACACACATGTGAATCTCACATCAAACGAAATAAGGCTCAAATTTCTCACACAAGGGTTCAAAAATTTTCTTCCACAGTCAATTTCAAATCAGCTCAATCATCATGCAAGCATAAGTATCAAATCAATCCTATCATGCGGTATTCTACATTCATAGGCATTTAACTACAATCACAATCAATTCAAACTCAACCCTCAACCGATTCTACTCTCACAATCTCATTCGGGTTATTTCAAAACTCAAAAATTTCCCCACAAAATAAAATAAAAACTTAAAAAAATTTAAAGCGGAAAGCAAAATAAATAAAGGATAGAACGTTCCATCTCTTGTCCACATCCCCCCAAACTTATTTCCAACTCGAAGAGTGGAATAAGTTTGAAAATCAGACAAAAGAGGGAACGATACCTGGTAGTGGATCTCAGACATCCACTTTTTATCTCCCGGAGTCTTCAGATATCGCGCGGCGTGAATTGTTGCAGCTGGCACTTCGCGTCGATCGACGTGAAACCTTCTTGCCGATCCTGTTGAGGATCGAAGTGTATCACGCCAGGCTGCTCGGCATCGATCAACGTCGAGCCGATCTCCAAATTTTTATTTTTTTTTTACTGCAAAACAACTGTTAATGCAAAATAAAAGAAATTCGAAATAATAATAAAAAACAAAAATTGGAAAAAATTACGGAAAAGGTTGGGTTACCTACCAACAAGTGCTTGATTTAACGTCGCAGCTCGACGATACCTCAAATCACCGCCAGGGAGGTCGGGTCCAGACTCGCCGGCCGTTGGCATCCACCATGTAAAACCTTCCGATCCTTGATAATGGTGGTGAGCTCAGAAAAAGGCGGTGTAGTTGACAGATTCACCCTTTCGTTTCCTCTCTCCCACTCAATGGCGGATGCTTCTTCCTCTTCAGATTCATCTCCTTCTTCAGTAGTGGAGATTCGATTGCACTCCGCTTTCTTCTTGCACTTGTCGATCACGAAGGTGATTCTCTCGTCGTTTGCTCGGAGTGTGATCTCACTGCCTCGACAGTCAATGAGAGCGGCACTAGTGTCGATAAACTGATGCCCCAAGATCATGGGCATGTTCTCGTCCTCCTTCATCTCGTGCACCACAAAGTCTGCAGGGAAAATGAGATGTCCCACGTGAATGAGAACATCCTCTAGTATACCTTTCGGGCGGGATACAGACCGGTCCGCCATCCGTAGGGTGATCGTCGTGGGCCTCATCTCTCCGATGTTGAGACGCTTGTAGATGGAGTACGGCATCAGGTTGATACTGGCCCCAGTATCACATAGTACTCTCTCGAACGTGTGTCCCCCAATCTCAACCGGGATAGAGAAGCATCCAGGATCGCTTCTCTTGATGGGCACCTGTTTTTGAAGTAGCAGGCTGCACTGCTCGTGGATCTTCACCGTCTCGTTCTCCACGAACTGCTTCTTTCCACTCATCAATTTCTGGAGGTACTTCATGTACCCCAAAATCTCCTTTAGTGCTTCGATCAGCGGGATGTTGATGCTAACCTTCTTCAAATTCTCCACAAATCGGGAGAACTTCTTGTCCACTTTCTGCTTCGTGAACCTCTGTGGGAATGGCAAAGGAGGGGGTTGATCTTCAGACTGCTTCAGTTTTGTGCCTGGACCAGACTTCGATGTCGATCGACGTAGAGTGGCATCGATCGACGAGGCTTTCTCTTCTGTGTCGATCGACGAGGATGGTGCGTCGATCGACGTGGATCCCTGTCCCGCGCAGTTTTGCTCCTTTTCGCCTCCAGAATTGTTCACAGCCATCTCGGGACCCTTGTAGCTCGTCCCAGACCTCAAAGTGACGGCCTTGCATTCTTTTTGAACCCTTGGGTTCACCTCTGTTGTGCTCGGAAGCTTTCCAGGCTTGTGTTGGTTGCCGAGTGTGGTGGCAATCTGGCTCAATTGCGTGTCCATCATCTGAAGGTGTTTTGTCATCAGCTGCATGTGGTCGGCCATCCCCTTCACTTCGGTTTCTAGTGTCCCAAACCGATTGTCTGAGCTTTTGATAAATTTCTCGAGCGTCTCCTCCAGCACAGACTTCTTTCTTTCCACTATCTCTCCTCCAGTACCTACATCAAAACCAGGCGGAGGGTGTTCTGCAGCAAAAGGGTTAGAATAAGAGAAACGAGGGTGAGATCGCCCATGGTTGTAATGATACCCTTGATTGCCTCGGTAGTTATTGTGATAACCACCGCCAATATAGTTCACCTCCGTCCCGGTAGTTCCAGACGAATTGCTTGCACCCCGGTTGATGTAGTCGGCCTCCACCGGAACAATGGCCATGCTCGGCTCTACAACAGTTGCAGCTTGTGTTGTGCTCAATTTTTCAATCTCTTCCCGGAGCTTTTTCACCTCGGCAACCACATCAATTTCTGGCTTGGCTTCCACAGCTTTGACTGGAATTTGTCTATCGGTCGGCCATTGGTGGCTATTCAGCGCCATGTCTGCCAGCAACCTCATGCTCTCTGCACCACTCTTCTTCATCAGTATCCCTCCAGCGGATGCATCAACGAGCTCCTTCATGTGATGATTCAAACCCTCATAGAAATGGCACACTTGCATCTCCAGATTGATGCCATGTCCAGGACAGAGTCGTAGAAGCTCTTTGTATCTCTTCCAGGCCTCGTAGAGTGACTCATCATACATCTGCTTGAAAGTAGTAATGGCAGCTTTCCTCTTCAGCAGCAGGCTCGGTGGGAAGTAGTTGGTAAGGAACTCTGCTCGAAGCTCCTCCCATGTCCCGATTTGACTCTTATCCAGTCCAGCAAACCAAGACCGTGCCTCGTCTCTGAGTGAGAACGAGAACAGTCTCATCCTGATCACATCTTGGGTTACTCCGTTCTGCTTCACAGTGTTACACACCTCAATGAATTGGTTGAGGTGGGTATATGGATCTTCTACAGCTCTCCCCCCAAACTGGTTTTGTTGCACCATCTGAATAAGGCTTGTGCGCAGCTAAAAGTTGTTGGTGTCAATGCCAACTCTGAATCCGGTCTCTGCTTGCTGTGGAAGAAATCGATCCAAGATGGACCTCTGCGGGATCACAACTTGCCTATCGTTCAACTCTGCCAGTCTTGCAGCTTGTTCCGCCTGAGTAGCCTGGGCTGCTTGCAATTGTGCTCTCAGCTGCTGTACTTCATTCACAATTTGCCATCTCTCATTGGGAGTCATATTTTGCAGAGGTGCTTCAGGATTCTCAGTCATCTCTAGTTTTTTTTTCTTTTCCTTTCTTTTTAATTTTTCTGCAGGTTGCTTCAATTTCAGGGACAAAGGCCTCGAGTGTTTTTCCTTTGGCTCGTGTGTTCATGCACCTACGCAAAAAATAGGTAAATATCAGTTCAACATCGATCGATGTGGATGTCACGTCAATCGATGCAAGGAAGTGGTCGGCGTCGATCGACGTAAGGTGTCCGTCGATCGATGCAGCAAAGTGATCGATGTCGATCGACGCAAGGTGGTGTCGATCGATGTGAGACACAGACTCGTAAACTCACACACGCACACGTACAGAAAAATAAAACTCAATCCAGCAAATCCTAGAACGAACTAGTAACAAGATAAAATCTAAAAATTCCCCGGCAACGGCGCCAATTTGATCACTGTTATTTCTAACATATTAATTATAGAAACAGTGGCAAATAAATTTGTAAACCCTAAGGTTATCGATCCAGGGGAATTGTGTGGGGAAATTATCCTATGTACTAATTAAGGTTCTAAAATCTATTGTTTGAGTGAACAGAAAATCAGGGTTTTGTTTTGGAAAATAAAGATGACAATACTTGAAAATTTAAGGGGTTTTGAAATCAAATTAAAGGAACACAGATTCTAGGGAAGAATTCTTAGTATGGATATATTTCCTTGTTTGGCAAATATAATCTAGATTACTAATTAGTGACTATCTCCGCTCGGTCTCAAAGTACACCAAATTAGTCAATCTGATAAGCGAATCAGTTCAATTCCTACAGTATAGTACATATGTTTGGATAGTGTAGATTGTATCATTCATTCCTATTCCCACTATTAATATTCACCTCTCGGTCCTTCTATCAATAGCTAGACATCTAAATTAATCGTCACCTCTCGGTCCTTGAATTAAATTAGAATTATAAAATAAACACAGGAATCATGAACCTAATTAATTAATCCTAACATACATCCATAATAATATCAACCCCTAGTACCCGCTAGGGTTTCTAGCCACTCATCGCAGATAGAAATCCAAAAGAAAACATATTAAATTGCATAAACATAAAGAACTTACAAGAAAAATAAAAGGGTTTCGTGTTTCCCAAGTCTCCAAACTCTAAAAACTGAAAAATTTGATTGCATGCCTCAAAACGTCGAGTTTAATTAGGTATTTATAGGGGTGGATGTGTATCCTATCAAATCTAGGGCTAAAGATATGAATAAATTTGATTTTCATCAGATTTCCGCTCCAGCAAACTCGCACGCGTCGATCGTTGCTGATTGGCATCGATCGACGTGGCCATCTCTTCGGCATCGATCGATGTTGATTGGCGTCGATCGATGTTGATTGGCGTCGATCGACGTGGTCTCTCGCCCCTTCTGCGCGGTCTCACGGTTTTGGCCATAACTTCCTCTCCCGAACTCCGATTGACCCGATTCCAGTTGCGTTGGAGAGCTAACTCAAAGCTTCATCCATTTACAGGCGCCAATAGCCCGAATTCCTCTTGTGGAAGAACTCTTCACTGCTACTCTTACACATCACTGCTTTCGGAACGGTTTTCAAGTGATTTTAGGCCTAAAACTTGCAAAAATACCAAGACGCGCATAATACCACCTAATATAGACTCATGCATAGAATATATATATAAAAACTCAATAAAACTACATAAAATAGTAGAAACTAATATAGATAAGCGAGTAAAATAATGAGCTTATCAGTTATCAGTCTAGGTTGATCACTTTTGGGACCACTCCCCGACAAGAAAAAACAGCCCACATACTTTATAAAAAGTGAGGACAAGTGTCACCCGATAGAGCATGTCATTGCAGAGGAACAAAGGGCCATTTAGACAGAAAGTTTGACACACATCACTTTGCACTTGGGAACTGAGAGATATTCTTGGGAAAGAAGAAATGGTTTCGCACACGGTGGAAGAATGCCTTTAGACAGCTCGACAAAATATTTCAAGGCTCATCATGATTTATCTTAGTTCGTTTGTAAAAGGATGATTATACTACTTAATATAACTATTTTCTGTTTTCTTTTTATTTTGAATATAAGCTAAACTTGTAGTACTTGGGTTGATATCTTTTCTAGACATAAATATATGTGTATGTTGGCTTAGTTTTTAAATTAAATGTATATATGTATTATCATTTGCTCTGTGGTATGGCAATATCCTTGAGTTATTTAACTTTAGCTGAAAGGATGAACTGAGAAGAGAGATCTAGAGTTTAACATGTTTATGCATAGACATATGGTAAAATATGCCTCAAAGTTAAACCCTTGCTCTAATCTTGCATTTACAACTTATATCTCATGCATAGACATATGTTAAGTGGAGGGAGTGTGTGATTACAGTAGATCGACAGATTGCTAGAAACATTTGAGTGGTTCATGGTTGAGGAACAATGTTATATCTATGTTGAAGCATTTAGGATAGAACAAATTAGAACTTTGATAACCCAAAAGCATTTCTCTCTATTAATTTATTAGTTATTTTGTGATAAGTGTTATAAGTTCAGTCCATTCCTACTTCGTTATTTTAGTTTGTTGTTTTACTTCTAATTTATGCATTTTTATTGTTAGAGTTAGGTAAACAAACAATTTGCAAACAATATTGTGTGCATTGATTAATCAGTCATTCCCTGCGGGTACGATATCTGGTCTTACCACTTATTACTTGTCGATTGTTTGTAATTGCAATAATTTTGAAATGTTTAGCAGACAACACAAGTATATTAAACAAAATCATTTCCAATATATCAATCATAATGCTTTAAGTATAGAATTTCATCAAAAATAAGATTGGTTTGTCAAGGTTACTAATCTAAAAGAAAATTATATATCCAAGATCCCTGTGAAGGAGCTATTCGTGCAGCTCCAGTCCTATGAGTGGGACATCGCAATGGCCAATAAAATGAGGCCTCACGATATAACTAATCACCATTTGCATAGAAATATGATGCAACTCTTTTCGCTAAGAAGAGTTATCCACCAAGGAGAACTAGACCAACCTACGTGATGGAGAAAATATTTAAGTCAACACCCAATCGACCAATTGAATCATCTACCTCCACAAAATATGAAGAAGACATATCAGTTCAAGAACTAAATGAAAATATGAGGAATCTGACAAGGATGTTTGAGAAGGCAAGGGTTAGTCAGATGGAGGAAGTAAGTAGGCAATTTACAAAGCGTCCTTAAAGAACATGTTTTGAATGGCAATCACTGGATCACTTGAAGTTTAATTGCTCGAAAGTGGATTAAGAAGAAAGGCATTCCTGAAGAAGAGATTCAAGAAAAGAGCAGCAGAGGCCTATGCCAAAGCTATGCTAACTAGAATGAAGATGCAAGAAATAAGTGACAACGACGATGGGGCACTCAATTCTAATGAATATTCAGGAGAAGAAGCATTGTTTCCATTCATGGCAATAGTTGACGACATGGAAACAGAGGACAATTAGTTCGAAAGAAGTCAGTCAGCAAATGATGCAACTGACAATGAGGTAACTGCCTTCTTATCAATTTTGCATAACATATCATTCATACTGAGAACTCTCAGTCGTGTTACTCTAACTCTAAGGAATTTTCCTATGACAATTTCTCAAACGAAATAGCATCATCTTAGATAATAAAAACAAGCTTGCACATGAAAACACCATATTGAGAGATCAAGTCATGAGGTCCACAAATGATATCTTCAAGACTTAGTCTCTTAACGAGGATTCTTTTAAACTTTAAGCTGAGAAATCGTGAGAATTTTAAAAAGTTATCCATTGAGTACAATGTTTTAAAAGAGAAAAATCGAGCAAAGAAAACAAATTTCTTCTTTTACCAAGAGCTCGATAATTGTAGGTCATTTGATTTCCATCTCTAAAAAACCTTTTGACAAGAGAGGTTAAGGTTTTTCTGAAGAGAATCTGAGTAACAATGCATCCATTTTGAAGAGAGATATTGGTTCAAAATTAATTATTTGTGTTCAAGGAGTCAGCATTAGCTCTTAACCATTTATAACAGTCCAACGGACAACTGACTCTCTTCCTCCCAATAGAAATGTCAGAACTGGTTATAAAACAGTTACCAATCAGAATCTGGGAAAACAACCAGTTTTTGTTGCAAGGAATTCAATTCAAATTTGCGGTCGTAACGGAAACAAATGGAGGTTTGTAGGATTCAACTATAAAGACTACAAACTATCACCCAATCATGTGAAAGCATATTTGAACTTCAACTTTCTAAATTCCATTCAACTGGTTCATTTAAGCAAACAACTTTTATGTGTCTTAAAAGACTTTTCAAGACTTATAGAAACCAATGAAGAAGATTTTGAGAAGCTCATTATTTTAGAAAGTCCTTGAAGCTTTCCATGCATGTTCACCACAAGATCATCTGATATTGTTATTAAGTTAAATCAAGAGGAGCCGAAATGCCTAGAACAATGGTGTGGTAGAGCGTGAAGTTTGTGTGCTTGCGACCGAATTTAATAGAAGTCTTCTGTTACAAAAGAAAAACTGTTGTAATATGTAGAAAGCTATCACATACAACTGAAGTTAGTGGATTTCCTTCCTATATTTTAAGGGTGGACGTAGGGATAAATTCCGAACCAGTATAACCTTTTGTGGCTTTAATTATTTTTACTGCTTTGAGTCATTTCTTGTGCACTTCACTAAACTGACTCTTCAAAGCCCAACAACTTATTATAACTCAAACCTTCTTAATTGCTCGACTATAAGATCTCTACCAGATTTGTAACTAAACCTGGGACAACCTAGTTACACATGCTTTTGTACAGACTTTAACTTAGTCATGTTTTCACGTATTCTAATATTTGTTGTACTGACATATTTGGGACCAATGCTAATTTCATCTATGTACCCAAAACTTGAAATCTTATGTTTTAAATAAATTAAAACTTCAATTTTGTTAACAAAAGATTCATATCAAATGCAAAATAAAGAAGTATGGTCCGAAAATCAGAGTATATAAAACTTATGAGTGCGGGAATGTGAATGTGTAATTAAGTTGACCCAAGTTTAATTTCTAGTCATAAGAGACTTCATAATCGAGCAGGTTAAAAAATAGGTTGTAGTATACCCAACAATTGTGACCAGTTGTTGGGTTTCAAAAATTAGTTAAGTTGTGTGTAAGAAAAATGGTAGAATATAAATGAGAACTATAAATAACACAAAGGTTATAGACGTTCATAAATTTAAGTCCTTATGTATACTCTTCTTCCTCAAATGAAGGAATCCACTCTTCTCCATTGTCCATGGTGTTTGAACATTGAATATTTTTTAATTGAGTCTCCACTACTCAGTCACAAGCACATAAGTTGGTTGATATTTACCATGATCTTCACTCTAGACTCTTCTTTCTGCAACTTCTACTATCCACAATATACAGGTGATAGTTTTTGTTCTTCTACCAGTTGAGGATTGTAACACTTCTCGACTTTAAGGACTTAATTGTGATTAAGGGATTGTTCTTCTCATCACGCTAGGAAGTACTAATAACCTCTGCTGACGATCAACTACAGGGTTCTGATGATCTCGTTTAGTAGACAACACGGTAAGCTTGAGAGATTACAGAAAGCAGGAGTGTAGAGTGAATTCATTATTTTCAAGTTTCTTAGCCTCTTTTCTTTGTTTTTGTATGAGGTATTTATATGCTCCATTTGAATTACTTTTGTTGTAAAAAACTTGATGGGACTCCACGCTTTTGCAAGTGAACGTTGATTATGAAGATGTACAAAGCTGTAGCTTTTGTTCTTGAGTTTTTTGTCATTTGAGATTTGAAAATCTTAACGATGGAGCTTTAAGTTAAAAAATTCAACTGGACTTGTGCTTCTCTCTTTATTTATCAATTTTCCGTTTCTTTGCAAATTTTCAGTTAATCCTCCTTTCAGTTTAAACAGTGAAGTGTCCACATAACTGACTCACCATACCATCCTCATAGTTATATCAGATGAAGTTCAAAACTTCAAGTTGTGGTTTTATCTTTTCTTCAGTCAGTTCTTTTTGTCTTTAAGTCTTCAGTTGATCAGACTTAAACTATTACAATACTTAGAACATATGTTGATCCTAAATCAGAGGGTTAAACACAAAGTGGGAAATATTACTTGTTAATGTTCAAAACTAACGGTTCTTTTGTCAGTTTTAGTTATTAGAAAACTTGTTAAGTCAGTTGATTCTTTAGCTTAGCCGATTTCCAATAATATAAACCAACAACTTAGAAAGTTGTTGCTTCCAAATTAAGAACAAAATAGACTAGCTGGTAAATGATAAGGATACTTATAGTGGTTCGGAGCAAAATTCATATGTCCACTCTTCAACCTCACAGGTTGAAAATTCACTAGAGAAAATTACAATGATGATGTAGAACGATATGTTGTAGTTGTGGGTAGCTCTTCCGTCCACCGGTTGTATGCTCACTTGCCTAGTCCACTTTGTACTCGTTTGCTCAGCTTAAGGTGAGAATACGTCGTGCAGCCACTAGCTAGAGGGTTGGATGGTTGAGTTCTTCCCAAAATGTCGAACACGGGAAGTTTTAGGAGTAAAACCTTAGTTTCTCAAGGGGTTGAGAAACTCTCCTCAGATTCTTACTTAGACAGTAGGAACTCCGGAAGTAACTCTAGTAGCAAGATAAGAGTCTCGTGTTTAAGAACAAGGTGAGTTACGAAGGCTTGAGAGTACTTCGTAAATTCTTATTTTCGTTGTGGTTCATCCTCGTATCCTTCTCTCTATGATCCATGACGAGGCTTCCAGAGATTTGAAATGTAGCCGTTTGAGAAAAATTTAAACCGACCAATGGGATGTTTTGACAACGCCTTGCCTTTCTGCGCAGTAGCTTTATATCATGTACTTTGGTAGGTAAGGTTTTTTTCTTGTGTCAAAAAGACTCTTTTCCCTGTCTTAGGAATCTAGCTGATTAATTCCCAAGATACTTATCATTTTGTCTCTATGTAATGCAAACTAGAGATTCATTTGTCTTTTAAGTCTCCTCATTACAAGATTATAATTGTCTTTATCTCCTCATCTCTTTGTGAGTTTGGTCTCGCAAGTTTCTTCACTTCGGCTCAAGGAAACTGGTAGTTAATCTCTGTCGTTCGTAAGTTGCCAATTCCCAGTATCTTCAAGTGAGTCAGTTCTCACTGGTTCTGAGACTCTAAACTGGCGAATAAGTAAGCTTCTATTACAACTCGATATACCTATACAGGACTTACAAGTTTGAGTTATCCAAACACCTATAGACAATCAGTTCTATATATTCATAAATGATAACTGTTGGGAAAATTATCTAAGTTTCCCTTCCCCAGTTGATAGCTTAGATCTTTGATTTGGTGTTTAAGTGTTTTGGTGGATCAAATCCTAAGTCCAACCAACGTCAGTTTGTCTCTAGAATAGCTCTAGTCTCAAATGTAAAGTCCTGTTTAGGTCTTTTGAGTTGTAAGTCGTAGCTGATCAAGACTCATGCTAACACTGTTCATCAGCATGAGAATCTCTTACCTGGTGAAGGATTTCACCAGCAGACGACTGACAGACCCATGCTGACACTGTTCATCAGCATGGAGTCAAGAGCTAATGACTGGCTACTGTTCACCAGTTGGAAGGATTTCACCAGCAGGAGGCTGACAAATCCTACCAGCAGAATACGTGTTCTGGCTGACACTATTCACCAGCGGTGAAGCCACCAGTCATGGGAGATTCCAAGAGTTAACATCCAGACAAATTGGTAGACTAAGATTGTGCAAGCGCTAAGTCACCAGCAGAGACTGCCAGCACAAGATCACCAGTATGTTCTACCAGTCGGAGGTTACCAGCAGAATTCAAGATTCGCTCTCCCAGAGTCTTAGAGACAAAAAGAAGATTCGTCTGAGGAATATACTGACAAAGTATGACTTTAAGAGAGGATACCTTAAAGTCTATCAGTTCAAGACACCAGTTGCGATTCCTCGTACTGACGAAATTATGCCGTTCTGACACAAAGAGGTCTGTGTCAGAAAAAGCAGACACAGGTATGGCGTTTTCCTGAAATTCCTACCTGTCGCCGTCTGAAGTACATCCGAGGACAGAGACCCATTCCGGATGTGTCCAAACGGCTGGAAATTTGAATGGGATCCTGCGTCTATAAATAGGTCGGAGCTACCAACATTTAAGAAGCTTCCACGCTTGCACGCTAGCTTACACGCTTGCATCCTGAACATTCAATACTCTCCAACTACCGAAAGAACGAACATTCATTGCAAGCAAGCAAGCATCTTTCGAGGCTTTCTTTAAAGCTTTTCCGTGTGTTGATATCTTTCAAACACGAGACTTCAAGCTTCCTGCTTGTAAGTTTAGACCTCACTTGGTGTTCTTTCTCTTTCTGAGGAAGAACATAGCAGCTCTAGAGCCAGCCAGCTCTTGAGTTATTACGGGCAGTTTGCCGTAGAGGATTTACGTTCTTGGGAGAACTCAACACCCAACCAGTCAGAGGAGGAGATTGAAGTGACGTGCTCGCACTCCATCCATCTGACGAGAGTTGAAGAAGGACAAGGACCGGGAGCGGTTGATCCAGTGGACTGGTAGACGGGGCATCTACCAGCTGGAGATAGATCGTAAGAACTTTGTACCGGATTACTCTTATAGTGAATTTCCAGTGAGTCGACTGGAGAGTGGACGTAGATCAGTTGATCGAACCACTATAAAAATCCTTTGCCTTTATCTGCTTTCAGTATTTAAATTTGTATTTGAAACCCAGCACTCAAGTGCTGGTGTATATCTGAAAACTGATAACTGTGCAAACTAGGCTTAAAATATTCTAAGTGTTGAGCTATCATCTGACCAGTCAGTCAGCCAGTCAGCTAAGCAACCAGCAGGACAGAGTGCAAGTTAGACTTATAAGTTCAATATTTCCGCTGCGTAACGTTATACACTCTGATAAACCGGGACCAACAAGTGGTATCAGAGCGGACGGTTCTTACAGACCGTTCGTATCTGAGTCGCTTAGGACCGTGATCCGCGTTTCCTTGCACTCTATTTGTTTGTCTGTTTGATTAGCTCAGGTACATCAAGATGAATAATCCGAAGCTACTCGAATACGGGACTGTGAAGCATGATATATGGCGAAAGAGGTCGCTCATCTCTCTAAAGAGCATCCATCCAGAGATGAAAGATGTGCTAGAGACAGGGCCGATTGAGATCACCATGATACAGCACCAGCTAGGAGATCGTCCAGCTGCTGTGATCCCAAAGACTCAAAGCGAATGGAACGCCGAGGACAGGAAGTGGAATCAGTTGGATTCCATTGCTCACGAGCTAATCCTGGCTTCTCTTCCTAAGTCGCTGATGGAGGAAGCCCTCCAGTTTGATAATGCCAAGGGAGTATGGGATTATCTTGATAGTCTATGTCAAGAAACTGACCAAATGAAACGCAACAAATTGCAGGTTGCAGTGGACAAATATGAGTCCTTCCAGATGCTGACTGGAGAAACCATCAAGGAGATGGAGGCGAGATTCAACGCCATTGTCAGCGAGCTGAAGTCTCTGGGCAGAGAGTACGACAATGCTGATCTTAACTCGAAGATCCTGTCCAAGATGCCTAAAGAAGATTGGTTCGTGAAGACGACAGCTCTGAAGGAAAAGGACCTGTCCAAGATGACTCCCAAGGAGTTGTTTGCTCAGTTGCAGGCACACGAGTGGGACATCCAGATGGTGAATAAGAACGAGGCCATCAGGAATGTTGGATCCCCCAGCGTTAAAGCTCAGGACGAGGCGTACTTCGTCAAAAAGGACTTCAATTGGAAGCACAAGAAGCCCTTCCATGCTGAGAGACCCGCTGCACAGCACAACCAGCCGAAGGAGATCCAGTCCGCATCAGGATCTCATTCCAAAGGCGGCGAGAGCTCTATCGCTGAACTAGAGCAACAGATGAAAAGACTGGCTATCCTTCTGGAAAAAGCCAAGTCAAAACAGGGAGTTTCTTCTAGCTCATCTGACGGAAAATTTGTCAAGAGAGCTCCTCGTGCCTGTTTTCAGTGTCAATCCCCTGATCACTTAAAGTTTGAATGTCCACAGGTGGACAAAACTGAGAGGGAAAGGCTGAAGAAGCTCTTTGAAGAGCGTGCTTCCAAGGCTGTTGCCAAAGCCATGCTGACCAGGACGGAGGTGCCTGACATACCCGATCATGATGATGGGGAGTTTGAGTCAGATGGAGAGTCAGAAGAAGAAGCTCTCCTGGCATTTATGGCAGCTCTCGGAGAAGAGCTAGCTGAAGAAAATGCTGACAATGAGGAAGAACTGGCACTTGCTGTTGATAATGAGGTACAATCAGTTCCTCAATTGCATATCATGCCAGTACAAATCATAGACGATTCTGAGTCGCATTGCTCCGACTCAGAAGATGTCGCTTTAGATGTTCTTCAGCATGAATTTTTAAAATTTTATGAAATGAAAAATGTTTTGGCTGGTGAAAATGCTTCGCTGAAAGGTCAAATTACTGTTTTGACCAGTGAGATTGAAAAATCGAGGTCCATCAGCGAAGAGCTAGCAAGTTTGAAAAAGGATCATTCTGAATTGCTCCAAGATTTCCAAATTGCAAAAACTGAACGAGATAACTTTCACAATCTCGTTCTGGAGCAAGAAAACAAAATCAATTTTCTAAATAAAGGCTCGAAAGACTTGGAGGCAGCTCTAAGTCATTGGAGAAAGCCTTCTGATAAGTCCGGGTTGGGATTTACAAAAGATTTGAGCATAAATCAGCCCGAACAAATCAGTACTGGTAAGGGTAAGGGCCAACTGACAAATGCATCAGCACCAGCTGGTTATGCCAGTCAGTCCCGTGTGGCTGATCAGCACAGGAACCATAAGTCCAGATCCATAGGTGAGTCATCAAGACAAAATCCTCAACTGGCAAGATCCTCTGCTGACAGGACGCCAGCACACCCCAGGACGCAGACTAAGCCGAATTATTCTAAGGCAAGGAAGTCAGCGTCAGCTTCCAGTAGAATCCGACAGCCAGCACCAGCTGTCAAGGGATTCCACGCACAACCTTACAAGTATGCCAGTTGCCAGCATACTTACAAGGGATCCAAATCTCAGCGAAACACTGAGAGAAGGACATTTCCCGATAGGAGGAATACCTATCGGAGGCCTGAGCCCAATCAAAACCTTTTCTCAAGGGCTGGGAAGGCTAATCATCGTGGCCCTCAATTTCAGAGACCACCAAGGCAACACGATCAGTCGGAAAGAAATTTCCGACACTCTTGGAGGAAGAATACCTCCAGAGGATCTGCACACACAGCCACACCTTCCAAATCCATGCATTATTTTAGAAGGAAGGGAAAGGCCACAGGTGATGTCAGCAAGGGTAACACCAAGCTGAAGATCACACAAGTCTGGATTCCGAAAGGAATGATCCAGAGATCTAACCCTGCAGGACCCGCTGATGATCGGGGACCTAAATGATTCTATTTTTCTTGCAGGAACTAGGTCATGCAAGTCAGCTTCAGAGGTCGAGCGAGTGGATCATAGACAGTGGTTGCTCCGCTCATATGACTGGTGAGGAGTTTCTGTTTTCTGAGCTCACCAAGGTCAGAGGACCTCCAGTTATCTTTGGTGATAACTCCAAGGGCCGAGTTATCAGCAAGGGATGCATAGAGAAAGATGATGTGCGTATTGTGAACGTATCCCTTGTTACCAACCTGAAGCACAACCTCCTGAGCATCAGTCAGCTGTGCGACAATGGTTATACCATTGTGTTTGACAAGTCTGGGTGCCAGATCAAGAATGAAGATTCTGGTGAGACCAAGCTGAGAGGTGTCAGGAAAGGAGGCCTTTATGTCGTTGACTGGCAAAGCGGGAAGACTGATACATGCTTTGTAGCCACCAGTTCCATGGAAACTAACTGGCTGTGGCACAAAAGGTTAAGTCATCTGAACTTCAAAACTATTAATTACCTAACCAAGCATGATCTTGTAGATGGTCTTCCCAAGGGCGGGTTCAAGAATGAAGGAATTTGCAAGGCATGCCAGCAAGGCAAGCAAACCAAGAAGTCCTTCAAGAGCCAGTCACCTGTTTGCCCCAGTACCAGTCAGGTACTTGAGTTGTTACATATGGACCTGTTTGGACCAGTAACGCCGCAAACCATTGGAGGAAG
>JAPKLW010001808.1:0-24930 GCA_026898455.1 Plectranthus barbatus | reverse complement strand
TAAGTGATATCTCTATCTAACAAGTGGTGTCTACTGGCGGAATCTTGCCAGCATAGGCCATCAGTTGAAGCGAAATTGGGTCCCAGCTCCCAATTCCAAGAGAAGAGAAGATTATGCGGAATAAAATTGAGTTCAAGCGCTCAATTTTCCATCTTTCCAGTTGCCAGCTGATAACTGATGGAAGTTTGCCAGCAGCAAGAACTATCAGCAAGTGGTATCAGTTGCTAACTGATGAAGAGGCCAACCAGTTAGGGGGAAGTATGCGACTGGTATGTGCTACTGATGACCAGTCTTGCCAGCTGTCTCAGAAAAGGCGGGATTGTTCAAATCCAAGTAGCGTGTACAGCCCTCAGAATTTAATGCGGCATTTAATGCCACATTTAATGCGCACAGTGTCTGCGCAGTCCGACGTTTGGTTGCCATCAATCGCTGAGCGCCACGTCAGCTACACGACGTAGCCCACGTCAGCACGACCGCGCACGTCGCATAGGGAACCGGGCCTGCTGATGACCGTCGATCCCCGCTTGCTGAGCGTCAATCTTGATCGTCTGATCCTGCATGGACTTGGGTATAAATACCCGATGCCTTTCGACGGAAAAACCTTTTACGATCATTCAATTTCAGAAACCCTACTCTCTCAAACTTTTCTTAAGATTTCTTCTGAAATTATGGCTTCATCTTCCCGACAACCAGATGTCAACCCACCATCTACATCTTCTTCGTCTGGTTCACCAGACTTACCAGTCGCAGAAGCCCACATGCCAACTTACACTGGCATCACACAGATGGACGATGTAGACTACACACTTCCATTCGCCCGCCTGGTTCAGTTGAACAAACCAGCGACCAGGGCTCAACTCTCGAACGCGCAAATCAGGGCGGCGCAAGTTCAGAAAGAAAAAATTCTGAACGAGAAGCTGGCGCGCAAGAATTTTGGAGCGGAGTTGATCGAGATGATCGACCGGGAAGGCCTTCGACAATATCTGACGGCAAGGCCCGAGACCTTCCATCCGCATATGGTGGCGGAGTTCTATGCACGGGCCGTGATTGCTGACGGGAGGAAGTCCTTCACCACTTCCGTCTTCGGCCATATGATCACTGTCAGCGCCGAATACCTCGCCGACTTGTTCGGATTGAGGAACGAGGGAATGGAGATAGCCACCTACTTCCACAACGATGTAGAGGAGTTCAGGAGGCGGTGGGCTCAGTGGAAGAGGGAGGGGGTGACGAGTTTTCGCACTGGAATGCGGAAGTCAGAGATGGACGACTGGTGGCAGATGGTGTGCGACATCGTCGTCAGGATGCTGCAGTGCGAAGTTGGCTCATATGCTGAGTTGAGCCTGCGCAAATTCTCCGTGATGTGCGCGCTGGTGGATGGAGTGGAAGGGAACTGGGCCGAGTTCTTTTTCGGGAGACTGCTGGAGAATGTTGATCGCAACATCAACATTCCAATTGATGGGACGTTCACTCACTCCGTATCCTTTGGGCTGCGGATCAGCCATATTTTGGAGATGGAGATTGGAGATGGAGTGGACCAGGGGGAGCAACTGGTGAGTTCGGATTTCATTCCGCCCACCAAGGAGCAGGCAAAGCTGCCCCGCCCTGACTACCATAAGCCGCGGAGGCTGAAGGGCAAGACAGCAGTCGACCCAGCTGAGGTTGTTTCTGAGGAGGACTCAGAAGACCTGGGAGAGCAAGTGCCAGCTGTGGCTCTCCCGCTGACAGCTGAGGCAAGGGCAGCGCTGAAGAGGAAGATGGAGACGGAGTCTCTCTTCGAGACTATGGAAGGCGCGGTAGCTGAGGCGACTGGTATTCACCCACGAGACGTACAACTTGTACCAGTCACCAAGAAGCCTACCCACAAGAAGTCCAAGACTTCCCAGCACCAGCAGCCACCATCAGCTGTGGCATATCACCCCGAGTCTGGGAAGATCTCCATCCCAGTCAAGAAGTCCGTTTTGGGCCTGACTGAGGAGGAGACGCTGGAGAAGATGACTCGCAAGCGCAAGCGAGTCATGACCAAGGCACAGAAGGCTGAGAAGCACGCCAAGATGGCAAGGAGTGCTTCCTTGGTGAGGAAGAAGCAGGCCAAGTCAAGGCTCCGGGCTCTGCTGGCGAAGCAGAAGAGAGAGGCGGAGCTGGCGGCCAGGGATGAGCGCTTTGCTCAGATCAAGGCTGAGACTGAGGCCAGGCGCCAGGAGGAAATAGAGGAGCAACTGAGGCTGGCGACCAGGGGCAAAGGAAAAGCGTTCGAATCCACAAGTGCAAGGCCACCAGCACCAGCACCAGGCGAAATCTTATCTGAAGAAACTTTTGAACGCCTGCTGGTGATGGGCGCTGACAAGGATGTACTATCCCTTGTGGATGAGTACCAACCGGAGGAGGAAACCGCTGATGTCCCTCCACCCGTGCAAGGGGGTGGTGGAGGTGACGACGTCCCACTGGCCGCGCAAGGGGGTGCCAGTGGAGGAGAAGAAGAGCGGGCGATCACCCCGGTACAACTGGCGAGCTTCTCGGATGTCAGTTCTGAATCCGAGGATGAAGAGGAACTAAGGGCTGAGGAGCCAGAGCAGGAGCCAGCTACGGAGGTGGTGCATCACTCAATGGTGCAGAGGATGGAGCCAAGGGATCTGTTCCCAGATATTGATGATAAGGCTCATCATCCTGCCAGTCGCCCCCGATCTACAGATGCCTCGACATTAACTTCCGGGCGACCAGCAGCATCCTCTACATCACCAGTTAGGCGTGCTCGAACTGAAAGGCGCCCTTATATGCTCTGCATCCAAGAGCATCAACTGGTTGATGAGGATACCTTCCAGGCTCGAGTGACAGGGGTGCACCGGTGGGAGCAGCGCGGGGAGATGGCATTTCATAATTCAAGAGTGCCAGAGCCATCTGCATTCAACATCATACCTTTCAGCGGACTCCCCCACCAGTCGGTATATGCCTCCAGAATCACTGACTGGTGCCTGCCTCTGCAGCCAGTGGAATATTACAACTCCACTCTCTATGAGTATGCTGAGAACATCACGGTGGAGGTGGAAAATGCCGTCAATGACGAGATAATATCCAGCTACCGTAGACTCTGGAGGGTGGATCCGAAACTATGTCTGGAGTTCCGGAGATGGCGGACTTTTGATATATGCCAGCGCCTGCTGACTGTGGAGAAGCGGGCGGTTCTCTATGCCAGGCTGGGTCTTGGCTACTGGAGAGCGGAGGAGGAGTGGGCTAACGCTTTCATGGGCACCGATCCTGAATGCCCCCAGCAGCTGTCTACAAGGAGGATCCAGCGCCGCTTGCTGAAGATTGCAGAGTATAGGCAGCTGACTGGAAGCTCCGGCCTCCCGCCACAGCAAAAGGTCAAGTTACCTTTCCTCCAGTTCCGAGTCAGCAGTCGGGGGTACCAGCTGACGTACGCGCTCCGATGCCTCAAAGTGCTGGTTACCCTCCCAAGGATCCCTCCCTATCATGCTATCCTGTTCGACATGGCTGCCTGCGCCTTGCTGGTAGACCACATTGTGGAGGAGGATCCTTCTCGTGGTTTGTGGCTGACCCTTGCCGTCCCTCATGTTCCTATTGTCTCGGGCGATCTCGTCCCTGATTCTATGGACTGGCAAGTGGTGGAATTCACAGCCCCACTCGTTTTTGAAGAAGTCCAGCCAGCTCCAGCAGCAGTGCCAGTGGTGGAATCAGCTGAGGAGCCAGCTGAGGAAGTACAAGTAGAGGCACCAGCAGCTGCTGCAGTGCCAGCGGAGGAGCCAGCCCCGATGGAGATATCAGCTGCATCTGAACCAGCAGCGGCTCCTTCCGCAACTGATGTGCCTTCCTCTTCCCTTGAAGTTTCAGCACAGCCTATCTCCGAGATCCATCCCCCTGCACAGCTTCTTGCATTCTTTGATGCCAGGATGGACCAGCGGTTCGCCAGCTTCCAAACCGAAATGACTCAGCAGATGGGGTCATTCACCGCTGGAGTGTCCTCCTTTTTTGGCGCGGATCCAAGAGGGGGAAAGTGCGCGAGCACGAGCTGAGGCTGAGAGAGCCCGTCTTGCTGAAGAGGAGAGGAGGATAGCTGCTGAGGAAAGGGAGAAGAGCAGACAAGATATGGCAGCGCTCACTGAGATCCTGAGGTCCTTTACCAGCAGAACTCAATCACCAGGATCATCTTCTCAGCCATAGTCTAGCTTCTTCATTTTGTTGTAAGTATTTATATCTCTAGACTAGTCAGTTTTCTATCCTGTACTTGTAACTGCAACATATTAATGGATTGATTACTGACGGGTTGACGACAATTTCTCATTGTCCAACTAATGTCTACTGATTTTTACTTACCAGCTGAACTTACACATTTTGTGTAATCAGCACCAGCACTCCATTTGGTATTCTTTAATTCTAACCTGGCTCAGATTCTTACTTCATAATTTAATCGAGCAATATCTCTCCCAGTTTGAGGGGGAAGATCCTTAGGTTAGAGCTGATGTGAGGAAGTAGTTTCATGGGTTTAGATCTGATAGGTTTATTTGTAAAAACCCTGAAATACTTTGTAACTTTCCTCATCAGCTGAGTGCTCGCTGGTTAGGCTTTGATCGCACCAAAAAGGGGGAAATTGTTGGGAAAATTATCTAAGTTTCCCTTCCCCAGTTGATAGCTTAGATCTTTGATTTGGTGTTTAAGTGTTTTGGTGGATCAAATCCTAAGTCCAACCAGCGTCAGTTTGTCTCTAGAATAGCTCTAGTCTCAAATGTAAAGTCCTGTTTAGGTCTTTTGAGTTGTAAGTCGTAGCTGATCAAGACTCATGCTGACACTGTTCATCAGCATGAGAATCTCTTACCTGGTGAAGGATTTCACCAGCAGACGACTGACAGACCCATGTTGACACTGTTCATCAGCATGGAGTCAAGAGCTAATGACTGGCTACTGTTCACCAGTTGGAAGGATTTCACCAGCAGGAGGCTGACAAATCCTACCAGCAGAATACGTGTTCTGGCTGACACTATTCACCAGCGGTGAAGCCACCAGTCATGGGAGATTCCAAGAGTTAACATCCAGACAAATTGGTAGACTAAGATTGTGCAAGCGCTAAGTCACCAGCAGAGACTGCCAGCACAAGATCACCAGTATGTTCTACCAGTCGGAGGTTACCAGCAGAATTCAAGATTCGCTCTCCCAGAGTCTTAGAGACAAAAAGAAGATTCGTCTGAGGAATATACTGACAAAGTATGACTTTAAGAGAGGATACCTTAAAGTCTATCAGTTCAAGACACCAGTTGCGATTCCTCGTACTGACGAAATTATGCCGTTCTGACACAAAGAGGTCTGTGTCAGAAAAAGCAGACACAGGTATGGCGTTTTCCTGAAATTCCTACCTGCCGCCGTCTGAAGTACATCCGAGGACAGAGACCCATTCCGGATGTGTCCAAACGGCTGGAAATTTGAATGGGATCCTGCGTCTATAAATAGGTCGGAGCTACCAACATTTAAGAAGCTTCCACGCTTGCACGCTAGCTTACACGCTTGCATCCTGAACATTCAATACTCTCCAACTACCGAAAGAACGAACATTCATTGCAAGCAAGCAAGCATCTTTCGAGGCTTTCTTTAAAGCTTTTCCGTGTGTTGATATCTTTCAAACACGAGACTTCAAGCTTCCTGCTTGTAAGTTTAGACCTCACTTGGTGTTATTTCTCTTTTTGAGGAAGAACATAGCAGCTCTAGAGCCAGCCAGCTCTTGAGTTATTACGGGCAGTTTGTCGTAGAGGATTTACGTTCTTGGGAGAACTCAACACCCAACCAGTCAGAGGAGGAGGTTGAAGTGACGTGCTCGCACTCCATCCATCTGACGAGAGTTGAAGAAGGACAAGGACCGGGAGCGGTTGATCCAGTGGACTGGTAGACGGGGCATCTACCAGCTGGAGATAGATCGTAGGAACTTTGTACCGGATTACTCTTATAGTGAATTTCCAGTGAGTCGACTGGAGAGTGGACGTAGATCAGTTGATCGAACCACTATAAAAATCCTTTGCCTTTATCTGCTTTCAGTATTTAAATTTGTATTTGAAACCCAGCACTCAAGTGCTGGTGTATATCTGAAAACTGATAACTGTGCAAACTAGGCTTAAAATATTCTAAGTGTTGAGCTATCAGCTGACCAGTCAGTCAGCCAGTCAGCTAAGCAACCAGCAGGACAGAGTGCAAGTTAGACTTATAAGTTCAATATTTCCGCTGCGTAACGTTATACACTCTGATAAACCGGGACCAACAATAACTGGTTGGTTTGACACATCAAAACTAACTCAAAAATGGAATTACAACGTAATTCTAATAATTTTCCCTTTTTTAGATATTGTCAAAACCAACTCTAAAACTGGTTACAGGTTTAGAAAAGATATCTAGAATCAAAACCTTTAAGCTCAGTCTACCCTAAAAACAAATCTTCCCCCTTAACAGAGTAAGGTAATAAGAAGATATTTCTCATCTTCCCCCTTAACAGAGTATGGTAATAAGAAGATATTTCTCGAGTAATTTCAAGGGTGATAACTGATTACACTAAAATTTGTAAGTTTAGTTGAGGCAATAAATTTTTGAGAAAAAAGAGACATAGTCTTTGAAATGAAATCCCAGTTTCTTTCAAATCTTCCAAACACAATATACAATGCAAAATCAAGCAACTTAAAAAAAAAAAAAAAAAGACAAGCCTCCAGAGTGGGATAGCCTCTGATATCCATGTTTGTTTTTATTTCCTTCCCCTTTTTAGCAACATCAAAACAATAGTGTTGTGAGGGAGAAGTATCACTTCTGATGCTGTGAGATATAAACTATCTTATCTTCTGGTTCTACTTAGCTTGGTTGCTACTTGAGTCTTCGTTGGTATTGTTTTTCTTCTTGGGAGGAGGGATGAAGTCTTTTCCTGTAACTTCTTCTCTATGGGCGCAGAGTGTTAGTTCAGTTTTCAGGAAGACCATCTCAAGGACAAAACTGATGGACAAACCAAATCGAACATCCTTTTCAAAGGTGTTGCCTGTAACCACCGAGTGATTCCAGTCTATACTCTCTACTATCCTAGAGAATATATATACTCACTCCTATTTGCTCCACTTTGTCGTTATTGACTATCATCGATTTGTACTTCCTCCGGTTGACCTCTAAGAAGCTCCCTATATCAGAGACAATCATCTATTTCACAATGTCCATCATAAGACCGCGGGTAGGAGTAAGCTGGCCTTTGAGAGTCTCCAATTGGAACCTCATGCATTCACATAGCCTCTGGATTCTCCAATATTTCTCTGGAGCATCGACATCATCATCAAGATACTCTTGATATTAACGTTAGTTCTTCATATATTAAAGTGCCAACAACAATGGAGTCACAGTGAAAGTTATGATTTTCACGCGGAAGGATCTTCTATCGTCTGCCAGAACAACATTTTCATAAAATTATGCTACTAGGTGGGGGTAGAACTTCTTGGTTGTAGCAGTGATGAACACCAGTAAGGAAGATCTTCGGAGTTTTTCTTTGATAAACTCACAGTTAAACTTATAGATAGGACCTTATACATTGAAAACCATGTTGCATCGAACTTCGAGTGTTCGCTTTTGTTCAACGGTGCGTGATCGCGATCATTCTTTTTAATCGCTAGGAAGGTTTCCAATGGAATGTAAGTTGGGCTATTGGATAGGTGAGAGTTTGACTCCATTATCTTAAATATGCAGGTCGAGATGATGTAGTGATATTGTTGCTTGTGAGATTGATGGACAACCTCTTTAGATGTACTCCTTTTGTAGAAAGAGCTCAAAAGAAAGAACGATCTGGATCAATTGTTGGATTTGAAATCAATGGCTCAGATAGAACGTCCTTTCAGTTTTTTGCACTTTTCAAGCCATGTACAATGACAACGTGGTTAGTGGACCACATGATGGTTCCTCATTCATCCTCGGACTGACATGCCCAGATGCATTAAATTCAGCATTTAATTTGACATACTGAAGACTCCATACTCCGTCAAATTTTTCCTGTTTAATTCCTAAATTGGCTCATGCAGAACTTGTGTGACGTCACCATAAGCTAATTATTAAGACCACATCATGAGCTAGTTATTAAGACCTAGAGCTAGGACTCAGTCTTATTCAACCACTCTGCGATTCCAAACTGGTTGATGACATCACTAGTTTTTTGGGCGAGAAATCCATAAAGAATATATTATGATCAAGAGCTTGGACTTGATCATATTCCGTAACCGTCCTTCAAGAAATAGAATAGATCAAAACTAAGAGGTTGGACTAAACTTTCTTATGAATTGAAATCATCCAGCTCCAAAAATCCATGTTTGATACATAATTCCTTGAATCGGACTTCTAGAAGTGGCTTGGTGAAGATATCTTCCAATTGATATTCTATTCTGACATATTCCAAGGTAACATCTTTCTTCTCCATGTGATCTTTAATAAAATGATATCTTATATCGATATGTTTCGTCCTTGAATGGTGAACATGACTTTTCACTATGGACTTAGTACTATTGTTATCACAATAAATGGGTACTTCTCCAGCTAGAATATCATCATACATCAGTTGTTGCTTGATCCATAGAACTTGCATACAACAATTAGAAGCTGCAACATATGAAGAACTGGTAACCAGCCGCATCAATCGCAATAAATGAGTAAGCTCCTGTTACAACCCGATAGGCCTGTACAAGACTTACAAGTTTGACCTATCCTAATATCTAGAAACAATCTAATGCAAAAAAAAATAAAAAAATACCTAGTAACAATCAATTCTATACATTCATAACTGACGATGATTGGTTTGACACATCAAAATTAACTCAAAATGGAGAATTATAACGTAATTCCTAACAACTTATATATTGTATGATCAGTCAAACTTAATGGGCTCTATATATCAATTTAGCTGGCTTATAATTTATGACAATTATCAAAATTTAATATTTTTTTTTAAAAAAAAGCTTAAAGACAATAATAAATATGGACGCCACCCTCTTCCAAAAAGTGAAGATTTGTCCATTTTAATTCTTATTCGAAAATTGCGTAATTTCTTAATAAATTTCACATTTAAATTGTGCGTTTTACATATTAAATATACATTTTAAATTAATTATTCCAAAATCCGTCATAAATCCGTCGCAAAATAGCAATTTACAACGGATCTTTTCGTCGCAAATCTGAAATTTTTTTAGTTCCCCAAATTCTTAATTCTTGAATACCATTGTTAATTGACAAACAAAAATGAAATGACTAGTAAGTAAAATAATCAAATCAAATTCATAATCAGATTTAAATTAATCAATCAGCCATCTATTGGCAAAAATGTCAAATGATAGAGAATCAAAAGCATTTTGTCCTATTACTGAACGCGTTGGCTATTAATACATAATTAAGACATAATTTATCGGCTTTTGACTTGTCACACCACTTCTTTTAATTTTAAAATATTCTCATATACAATTTATAATTTAGTTCTTAACTAGTTATAATAATAATGATGATATTAATAATTTATAATTCTAAAACCTAAAAATAGCTTAATTATAGATTAAGAACTTGAAACGATAAGATTTTAATTGTGAATCTGAAATATCCCAAAATTCTTAATCTAGAACCGTATATTTAAAAATGTTCGACTACTATCGAGAGAATTCTTAAATTCTAGTTTGATTGATTACTAAATTATATTTCAAATACTAAATTGGTAATGCTTCCTAAAAAATAAAATTGAACAAAATATCAATATACTATATATTCGTTAATGATTTGCAGCCCTCAACGCACATATAAGTCTATATAAATTTACATGTGGCTGAATTAAATTATATTCTTGAAGTACAACTCAGTGCCAACAAATTCTATCTGTGAAGTGCAGAATTTAATTTGATAATGATTAGAAAAAATAGAGTTTGCAAATAAGTATATTTAGTAGCAAACCTAGATTACTTAAAATACTATGTCATAACTACCTCAATCATTTGTCTATTCTATTTTCAAAATTTCATTCCAAGTTGTGATCTTATCAAAATTAAATAATATTATATGCAGCATTAATTGGAAAACACAGTTTAATTATTAATTTAGAATTTGAAATATTAATTTTGAATTTAGGATTTGAAAATTTTTATAATTCTCAATTTAAAATTTCAAATTAAGATCATGAATTGAAAATTTTATAATTTTTTGGTTACTAAATTGAAAGTTATATTAAATTCTTGATGTTGATCCCAGATCAAAGTTAAAACAAGTGCGAAAGCAAATAAGTAACTGGATGGCGGTGGTGTTTCCGATTTAATTAGCAGCTAACTCTTAAGGGATAAGATGTCATTTGAAAACTTTGCTTAGCCGAGTAAGTATTAGGTTCAGTTCCAGTTATACTTCAACAATTGATGGCTATGTTGGATTACAAAATAGTTGAGATATGTAACTGAAAGCAATAAAATAACATAAGGGTTATAGTGGTGCGGATGTAAACTGATCCTACATCCACTCTTCATTCACAAGAAGTGGAATCCACCAACTCGACTATACACGGTAATCGAATACAAGTTACATTCTTCGTTCTTCTCTAATTGGAGACTTCAGCTTTCTCTTGTCATAGGCACCGGAGTTGGTTGAGTTTTACCATGATCCAAACGCTAGACTCTTACCTCTGCAGCTCTAACTGCCCACAATACTTGAATACGTATTGCAGCGTTGGTTCTTCTACTAGCTGAGAGTCTCCAATTCTCAGCTATAAGATATGAAGGTTAGAAATCCCTTTACGAACGTTGATCTGGTTCTAATCCTATAGATCTGAGAAGTCTCAGAGCCTTCACTAACGATTAGTCGATTGACCTCGGGTGATCTCATATTGAATACACGAAAAGCTTGAAAGCTTTAGAAAGAGAGAGGAAATTGCACAGAGCTTAATCGCTTGAATGTTTAGATCGACAAAGGTTTTAGTAGTTCTCTCATTTTTCTTGAATGGTGTATTTATAAGCCACAATTTGAATAGTAGTCGTTGAGAGATGTTGATGTTGACTCCAACTATTGTAGGTATCTGTGTACGAAGTTGTACTATCAGCAGACTTTGTAGGATTTTATCGCGTGGTTAGTGGATATTCAACTTTTAATCAACAGATAACACTAGTTTGTATGGTATCCAAACATATTATTTTATCAGAGGATATTGAGCTACGATAATTCTTCGAATGTGTCAGCTAACCTTCCTTTATTTATTTCTCAGTTGTCTCCTGAATAACTGGAGTATTGTCCTTAAGTCAGTTTATCGATCTGAAGTGACAACTGATTGACTAGAATGTCAACCGAGCTTCTACTTAGACTCACTTTCATTCTCACAAATTGTGATTCTCTTATTCACATATATGTCAGTTGTAAGTGATCGGTTATGGATTCCTTAAAATTTTGATCTTCTGCCTCAACTCTTCGAGTATTTAGTTGTTGGTTCTCTATTAACCTAAACTATAATAACTTTAGAACCTAATCAACATTTACAGTCCAAGAAAGACCAATTCTAACCTATCACTTGAATAGTTCTAACCGTCAGTGCTTGCTGAATTTTAACAAATAATCAAAATTATAAATTTTCCAAACTTATTTTAAAATTTCTTACTTAAGCATGATTACAAAGTAATTAAACATGTTGAGAATTATGCTTTATTTTTTAATAATTAATATTTTTTAATCTCAATCATTGATACTATTAACACAAACCTTTAATACAATTATATTTATATATATATATATATATATATATATATAGAGGGAGAGAGAGAGAAAGGATCATGTAAAAAAAATCCTCCTGTAAGAAAAAAGAATTAATTTTATCCATTAGATCTAAATAAATCAATGGTTGATATACAATCAAGCAACAACTAAAACACAATCGAGCAATTGCTTGATTGTATATCAACCGTTGATTTACTGAGATCGGATGAATCAGATTCATTTTTTTTCTCACAGGGGAATTTTCTCACTTGATCCGCTCCATATATATATAAGGAGCGGATCCGGTGAGAAAATCCTTAACGTGAGAAAGTGAAAAAGATGTTTGATTGTGTTTATAACGTTGCTTTATTGTGTTTAGGTCATTGTTTGATTGTGTTTTAGTTGTTGCTTGATTATTTTCTTGCTTGATTGTATTTTATTCATTGCTTGTTTGCATATCAGCCATTGAATTTTTTAGATCTGATGAATATGATCATTCTTTTTTTTATATGAGAATCTTTTTTACATGATCTCTCATATATATATATATATATATATATATATATATATATATATATGGATGCGATCCACTGAGAACACCTTTTACCATGAGAAATAAGAACTAATCCTCGCTATTGATTTTGATGAATGTACGCTCAGGATTTTACTAGAATTTCGATCATTTTATCTCAAAAAACCTGCATTATAGAGTATTTTTGTCATTTTGTATTTATTTAAGATTCTGTTTGCATATTCAACCTCGACATGCATTATATATCTAACAAACATGCATTATATGCATTAGAAACATGTATAATATGCCTAGGAAACATGCATTATATACCTAACAAACATCTTCCTGCATTATAATATGATATTACTCTTATTTTAGAACAATATTACTATAATTATATGGTATTACTTCCTCCATTATATATGTATTACTTTTATTTTAGAGAAAAATTATCACTTTCATTATAATGCATATGTTATTACTATATAATACATAACAAATGCAAATCTAATGATAAATGATGATTTCGCTGAAATAAACATGTTGCATTTTATCTATCATATTCTGCATTATATTCTATAACTTCATGCATTATATTGTGCAAATGCATTCATTATATAAGAATGTGTGTACTACTACGAGAATTATGCATATTATATATAGTATTACTTTTATTTTAGAGAAAAATTATATTACTTTCATTATAATGCATATGTTATTACTATATAATACATAACAAGTGCAAATATAATGATGATTTCACTAAAAAAAAATATATTGCATTTTGTCTATCATATTTTGCATTATACACTATAACTTCATGCATTCTATTGACCTCGGCGTGCATTATATACCTAGCAAACATTCATTATATACCTAACAAACATGCATTATATAATATAATAATGTACATTTATATAATATAACAAAATAACTACATAATTAAAAACAAGTAATGTATGATCAATTTTTATAACAACTATAATATTTTCTACGGTAGGCAAAAATAATGAATTTTAATTTTTTTTGTTGATCTCGCATGAAAAAATATATTGCATTTTATATATCATATTCTGCATTATATAATATAACTTCATGCATTATATTGTGCAACTTCATTCATTATATAATAATTCGTGTACTGTTACTAGAATTACGTATATAATCACTAATTTTCATTTTTTACGATGATTTTAAAATTGAAACATATGCAATAGTGTTAGGAATATTGTTAGACCCCTCTATTGTAAACCAATTCATAATCATAGTTTGATATGTTTTGGTGGATCAAAGCTATAACAACTCAATATCGAGTCAATTGTAAAAAGTCCTGTATAAGAATTCATACTCGAGTTGTAATAGATTAAGAAATAAGAGTGAATCGAGTTTGTTGAAGGAGTCAGTAAACTGGCATAATTGCTGAAGATCGGCAAAGATAAGAAAGGCTAGCAATGCGAAGGAAGCGACAAGGATGCTGAAGAAGGAACTCCAGCAAACTACGAAGACATCCGACGCACATCAGTAGCCAGCAGACGACAATCAGCAATCAAGAAAAAAGTAACCAAGCCAAATATCAGACGGATTACAAATTACGAGAAGAACCAACCAACCAAGAGGATGGAATAATTATCATGAAGATAAAAGGGTTCAGACCTACAAAGGATCCGTTCTGACAAGAGACGGCTAAAAATAGATGCTACGCCAATCAGAGACAAAGAGACTTGAAGAGTCTCTGTCCGCCGCAGAAAAAAGAAGCATGCAGATAGGCGAGCATTCCCTTTGAGTCTAACTGATAAGATTCAAACAGACGTTTGAATCTTCACCTATAAATAGGTGTCATCCTTATTTGATTCAAAGGTTCGCAACTTCACACATACGAGAGATATCAACAGAGATCAAATACAGTCTCTCCAATACACGAACACAACCGAGCCAAGTTCTTATCTGAAGCTTTTTATAAGCTTTCATAATAGAAGCTCGAAGACTTGTGAAGTTTATCTTCTTAAAGGTATATTGGGATTCCTTCTACTCCAGAAAGAATCTAGCAGTCACTATTGCAGAGCAAGAGTGATTCGTATGGGCAACGCCAACACAAGGATAGGTTCCGGGAAGAACTATAAAACTCCCAGCAGTCGACTTCCGAGGAGAAGGGAGGTTTGTCCTCACTCTAAGGAGCGACACCAGTCGAAGATTTGAGATCGAGGTGCTTGAAGGTGCGCTGACCAGACGGAGGAGCTGCTCAACGTTAGAGATCAGGTCTGACCTTGTACTCATTCTTCTAGTGAATTTTTTAGTCAAAGGACTGGAGAGTGGACGTAGAACAGTTGTTCGAACCACTATAAAAACCCTTGTGTCGTTTACTGCTTTATTACGCTATTTTTTTGTCGTTAGATCATTTGAAACCCAACATACCAAGTGTTGTAGTATAAATTGTTGGTCCTAGATCAAAGTGGTCGTGGTGAATAGAAAATAACTAACACACGAATGCAGCAGAAGATTAATGATTATCTTGCACTTAAGTTCTTGTCAAAAATGTTTAGCTCGGAGATGTTCTTAGGGTTTCTTACAGGTAGATACTCTAGCAACCTTCGTTGCTAGGTTTCAAATCAACAAAGTCAAACAGTAAGCAATAAAATAGTAAAGAACACACAAGATTTATAGTGGTTCGATCTTAAAGATCTATGTCCACTCCTCAGTCGTATCACTGAGAATTTCACTAAAAATATATTTTAAGTACAAGAAATCACCTATCTGTTGTAGCAGGTAGTGAGCTTTCGACCTAGCCACTACAAAGCTATCCTCCGATGCTTCAATCTCTTCGATCAGCAGCTCCGACCAAGTCAAAGGCGCACCTTCGTAAAACTTGTCCTTCGCTGTAATGGAGGTTTTATAGTTCTCTCCTGAACTTTGTCTGGTTTTGGCAACAGCCCGTTGGAGTCAATCCCTTTTCAGAGATGTGACTGCTGGATGTTTCCTAGTATGGAAGTTATCCCAATGATTAGATTCTTGAACAAAGTCAAGGAATCTCTTCAAGATAGTGTTAGATATTCAATGGGGGACACTATGGTTGTTGAGAGCTTTGAATACTTCTCTTTAAGAGGGCTCTCAACTGACTACTCTCTCTTTTGCTTTGTTCGCTTTTGTCAAAGGAATCTCTGTTTGGTTTTCGTTTGTTCAAGTGTTTGAATGTGAGTATGAGCAGTAGTCGTGTCTCTCTCTGTTGGACTTCTCTTTTATATCTGGAGATTCAAACTTTGAATCTCCAGACCCGTTAGACACAACGGTCTTCTCCGTCCAAAATGGTTTCTTGTTTTTTCTTCCTTTCCGGCGTCGTACAGTACCTTTTTACCTACTTTGGGTAAGGCTTTCGTCCTTTGTTGTACCTTCTGTCAGAACGGGCGTCTTTAGCAAGTCGTTGTTAAGTATTTCCTTGCTTAGCATTCTATCGGAGAATGCTGGAAATACTCTGCTAAGCCTCTTGATTGCTGAGCTCTTCTTAGCATTCTGCTAAGTCTTTTGTTTGCTGAGCTCTTCTAGCAATCTGCTAAGTACTAGCGAATGCTGACTCCTTCAGCATTCTGCTATCACTCGATATCTTGGCTTCTGATTGCTATAGCTTCTAGCAATCTCTTCCGTAGCAGCGAATGCTAACACCTTTAGCATTCTGCTAGATCTTTACTGCTGAGTAAATGCTCTTAGCAGTCTCTCTTTTACTTTAGCAATTGTCCTTCTAGCATTTGTCTGCTATCTTCTTACTATAGTAGCGAATGCTGACTCCTTCAGCATTCCGCTATCTTCATTCTTCTGACTGCTAAGCGAATGCTCCTAGCAGTCTCTTATTTTCAGCATATGATTGCTAGCATCTTAGCAATCACTCTTCTTAGCACATGACTACTTTCTTCCATAGCAGTCATCTTTGTCTGCTGACTTCTCTAGCAGCTACCATCTGCTGAGAGTACTTCTAGCAATCTAATCTATTACAACTCGATATTTTTCCTAAACAGGACATTACACATGAGTTGCTAGACTTCAGCAATGACCGACCAAACTACTAAGGCTTTTATTCAACAAGACCTTTTACAATTTTGATCTAAGGGAGAATTACAACTTAATTCCTAACATAAACTGTAATCAATCTAACAAATACTCGAGCTAAAACGTTTGGATAAACACTTGCTAAGTCGTGACCTTAGCAAGACACGTGCAAGATAAATTAAATACTTCCGCTGCATATAACAAAACTCTGATCGGGGACCAATAAATAGAGATTTTGTTTGAAAGATAATTAAATTACCATTAATTTGATATATGATACATGAAAAAATAATCTAAATTGAAGGAGTTATGATCGTTTAAAAATTTAGGATGATTTTAGATGAGAGACAAAAATATTAACAAATTACCCTTCAATGCATGTTTTACTACACTATAATGCAGACGGAAATTATTTAATTTTGAGCTTTGGATCACCAATTTGGATGGTCGAGATTGGTTCTTATATTCACATGGTAAGAGGAGTTCTTATATGATCACTCCCATATATATATATATATAGAGAGAGAGTAGTGATCAGGTGAGAATGACCTTTAGAAGTGCCAATATAAATTTCTCATTCTAAGTTACTTTGAAATGCCACACACTCATATAATATGATTTTATTGAAAGGGCCAAATTGCTAAATTTTCAATTCACCCAAGAGAATTCAACAGCCTTCTTGCCAATTCTATATCCTATTTCTTCATTTTTGTTTATATATTAAAACAAAAAAGAAAAAAGTTGAAATTTTTAAGAAATAATAATAAAAAAACCGGAAGTAGTGATGGTTCGTGCGTGGCTGCTTCCATCCATCAATGATCATACGTGAGGAGTGGGCTGATGACGTCATAACAACACGTCATGCATTTCTTTTGCTTGTCTTTTTTAATTAAAAAAATGTCTTCATCATACGTGGCAATAAAATAAAATATTACACGTTACGCAAATCCATCAACGCGGAAACATGTTGGTAGATTCCTCGAATGCTTCTTTTTCTTAGCTGATTTATTTTTCTTTTCTTTTCTTTTTTTATATATTTTTTTTAATTTCATGGAAACTTCTATTTATCTTCATCGATCAAGATAAGGAGGAGAGTACTACAATTAGTACAATGTCTTGTCTACTCTTTTGAATTCATGTCGACAATTCTCTCTCTCTATGAAATTGTCAAGAAATTCCCTAAGTTTTTATTCATGGAGAAAATGAAAAACGAAGGAAACAAGCAAAATTCAAACATAGATCAATGAAACATATCAACTTTCAATTAGTTCGGCGATTGATGGGATGTGGTCTTTGTAAGATCAATGAATTTCATATTAATATCTTATTGTTGATTATAATTTATTTAATAAATACATTCGATAAAACTCAATAATTTATATTATCTTATCATCAATATTTGCTAGGTATATAAGCTTAGGAAGCTCAAGAGCTTTAATATCCAACTAGTTAATGTTGTGGATTGATCTCGACTTCATTCTTATATCTCAACACTAAATAACACCGCAACAATTATTTGAAAAATTAAAATTCTGATATTAATATAATATCATTCATTTTGAATATCTGAAGTTCTCACAATTTTATTTTTAGAGATCTCCTCAAAAAAAATCTTATACTAATAAGGTCGTAGACTCTATACCCAACAATTACTTTTACCCTTTGAAAAAAAACAATTACTTTTATGAATTCTTTAAATTATACATACTTGTAGATTAGTAGACATCAAACAAAAATGAAAAATGTCAAATAATTAAAGACGAAGGGGTGACATGTCAATATCAACGTCATCTCCACGGGAATAAAACAATTAGGGTTATTAATCTACAGATCAAATTATTTATTCTACAATAATATTTCAATTGAGCTTTTGTGGTGTTAAAAGGCACAACAGTCCTTGTTGTTCCTCACAATTAAAAAAAAAAAATTAGTTGAAGTATAATAAAATATCGAGAAAATGTTCAATTATATCATAAACTATTACCATTTTTTCAAATCTAACCCAAACTATCTAAATAATTAAATAAATATTCAAACTATTCAAAATTATACAAATTCATCTCCAATTAATTTTCCGATTAACGAAAAAACTGATTGTGTTGCTGGAATCTCATATCAACTAATTAATGCCACCTAAAAATATCACGTCCCAAATTCTTTTTTTATATATAAAAAAAACCTAAAATCTTAAAATCCCAGAAAGCATAAAACCTTTATTGGCAAACCTAAAATTAAAAAACCCTCCAAACCCCAAAAATCATAAAATCTTAATTGTAACCCTCCTTGAAAATTGAAAAAATTCCACAAGATTGGTTTCTCATTCAAAAATAGTAGAACACGTCGAAGAGTTTTTTTTTTTTTTTGCAAAATATTTAATTATAACCCAAATTATATATATTTGGTCAAATTTAATTCAAATTATTCAAATTTAAATAAATACCCAAATTATTAAAAACAATGAAATATAGGACAAAATTTAAAAAAATCTTATTTGACACGTAATATTTACATATGACATTAATTTGCTGATATGAAATTCTGGCAATACAATCAGCTTTTCTTGAGGATAAATTTGTATAATTTTAAATAATTTAAATATTTATTTAGACATTTAAATAATTTAAGTTAGATTTAAAAAATAAATATAGTGTAAGATATAAGTGAGCATTTTACCTAAAATATAAAAAAAGAGCACAAGAGAGGATGTCAATCCATAGTGTTCCACCAATTCAAATGCTAATTTTAAATATACTCATAAATTACGTATGTTATTATTAAATCATAAATTACGTATATCAATATACTCAATGTGAGTTGTGTTGGCCCATTTGGTTTATTCCAGCCCACTTCTTAATCCGAGCCCACTTATTATCTTGGTTTGGTTTATGGATTGTTTTGTTGGATTGGGTTTTGGTTCGGGGGAAACGGTTACGGGACGGTTTCTTTCTACCCGGTTGTATATATTCCCTCATTCCGGTTTGCTTACTGTGTGAGTGATACAAACCCTAATCTCTTGCGCCGCACAACTGTTCTTCTCTCTCTCTTCGCTCTGACTTCTCTCTAACCTTTCCTAACCCTAAGTGGCCTGAGATGGTTTCCGATGAGAGATTTGGTGAGCTTGTGAGTAACCTGAGAAGCTGTCACCCATAGTTTCCCTTTGTGGTCGGTTGGATGGCAAGGGGGCCGCATGAGGTAAGCTCTGAGCCGATCCCCGTCCCGATCTGAAGAGGCAAGGTGTTTGGCACCTACAGACGCACTCCGGTGGCCAGATCTGAGAAAGAAGGAGCGGCAAGGCTTCAAGAACAGGGGATTCAGACCCTGTGCGTGGAACCCAGGCTCAGTCTGAGTCTGGTCGGGATCCGGCGAGAAACCGAGTCGGACATCGGAGGAGTAGGCCTGATACCCAATAGTGGTATCAGAGCCAGGTTCTTACTCGCTCTGACCGACTGGCTCGCTGAAGGATCCACGTCGTCGGTGCCCCAGGGCACGGCTGGTAAGTCGGGTGAACCCTCACCTAGGGTCCCCGCTCTGGTATAACTCCGAAACCCTTAGATTCCTAGGTCTTCCTTTAAATTCGTTTTCTATAAGAGTCTGTTTAGGATTTAGGGTTTGTCTTGCATGCTAGATAGGTATCCTAGTCTCCAACTGACTGGATACATCCCTTTCCCCATAATCCCCAAACTGTATATCTCTGCAAGTCGGTCCGGTCAACCGCGGCTTGCAGGGAATCCATTTTACTACTCGGATAACCGAAGTAAATTTGGATCCCTTTGTGTTCTGAGTGGTTTTGTGTGTCGTGCTCTGATAACTAGTGATTCCTGACTTAATTTGTGGTTTCTTGTGGTTTTCTGGAGAGTTTGGGTGATTTCCTTTTCTTTTCTTTGGCTATAACTGATTCCTTTTGTTACCTGGTGCATCTCTGTTCATTTGGTGTGTCATTTTATCACTCCTGATTACTTTTGAGTTCTCATCTGAGTGTATTAATGTACTTGATATCTTCCGCTGCTATTTCTGGTACTTTGTATAGCATTAATAAAGCTCTAAAGGCTTACTGCATCCTTCTGTGTGTTGCTGCAAATTTAAACAACCTGTTAAAACCTTAGGGTATAGCCTGGGACTAAGTACAGCCTTAATATTGTTGAATCCAGTCACCTCTGTGCATATCTTTTGTTTTTCTGAAGATACCACCTACTGTGATAAAGATTACCTGCATTTGGTGTTTTTTTTGTGTTTGTTGGTGTCTCGGTTTATGCATTAAAAATGTCAGCGGGTTTAAATTCACATGGTATGACCCCTTTTAATGGGAAAACCGATTTTTCAATATGGAAACAAAAGATAGAGTGTATTATGATCCAACAAAAGGTTTTGAGAGCTATTACTGCTGATTTTCTTGATTCAGACACACCTGAAAAGCGCATAGAGATAGATGAGTATGCTCGGTCCATCATAATATTAAATCTGTCTGATTCTGTCTTGAGAAAAATTGGTAGAATTAAAACTGCAAAGGAAATATGGGATAAATTGAATACCCTGTTTACTGAAACTTCTTTACCAAGTAAGATGTATTTGCTTGAGACATTCTTCAGATTTAAATTGGATTTGAATAAGGATATTGATGAAAATTTGGATGTTTTTAACAAATTGATTCAAGATATCAAATTGACTGGTGATGAACACATTGATGAGTATGCTCCCATTGCCTTGTTAAATGCCATTCCTGACTCTTACAATGATGTTAAGTCTGCAATTAAATATGGTAGGGATTCTGTTACTCTAGAAACTGTCATGTGTGGTCTTAAGAGTAAAGAACAAGATCTTAAACGTGGCAGAGCCAAGAGTAAGGGCAGTAACAATGAAATATTGCATGTAAGAGGCATGTCTAAGAATAGGAATGATAAGAACAACAGGAACAATGATCAGTCTAGGGATGGAAAGAAACCCCAATATGATAATAGGTCTAGGTCTAAGTCTAAGATGAGAGGGAGAAAGTGTTACAATTGTGGTGAATTTGGTCACTATATAAAACAATGTACTAGGCCTAAGAGGGAAAGGGGAGAGAGCAGTAACTCAAATGTTAATTCTGCAAAAGGTGAAAGTCTGGGTGATGTCTATATGGTCTTCTCTCCTGAATGCATAAATTCTGTACCCTCTGCTTATGCATGCACTAGTAAATTGTGTGATAATGATTGGATTGTGGATTCTGGTTGTACTTACCACATCACACCACACAAACACTTGTTTACCTGTTTGAAACCCATTGAAAATGGTTACATTCTTCTTGCTGATGAAAAAAGGTGTAAGGTAGAAGGAATAGGGGACATTAAGCTAAAATTTGTTGATGGTTGTTCTTATACTCTGAAAGATGTTCGTTTTGTTCCAGAACTGTGTTTTAATCTTCTGTCCTGTTCATCTTTAGAAAATGATGGCTTAGAAGGTAGATGGGGGAAGGGTATAATGAAGATTATGCAAGGGTCCTTAATTGTCTTTAAAGCTGAAAAGAAGAACAATTTGTATGTTTGCAAAGCTGAACCTGTTGCATGTGCTAATTCTGCCAAAGATCTAAGTAATGAAGCTTCAAATTTGTGGCATTTGAGATTAGGACACATGAGTAATAAAGGGTTAAATATTCTTAAGAAACAAGGAGTGTTTGGAAAGGATAATGTTACTACTTTGCCTTTTTGTGAATCTTGTGTCTTAGGCAAACAAAGTAGGGTAACTTTTCCTCATAACCCTCAACCAAACTACCCTAAGAGTACCTGCATCCTAGAATATTTACATGCAGATGTCTGGGGCCCTTCTAGTGAGCCTACCAGGGGTGGGAAGAGGTATTTCTTGTCTATCATAGATGATTTTTCTAGGAAGGTCTGGGTGTTTCTAATGAGTAATAAAAGTGAGGTGTTTGAGAAGTTTAGAAACTGGAAGAACTTAATAGAAAATCAAACAGGAAAGAGAATAAAAGCCCTTAGAACAGATAATGGTTTAGAATTTTGCAACAATCAAATGGACAGACTGTGTGATGAATATGGTATTAAAAGACATAGGACTGTGCCCTATTCACCTCAGCAAAATGGGGTTGCTGAGAGGATGAATAGGACACTTCTTGAGAAGGTTAGATGTCTGATGTCTGCCAGTGGTTTAGACAAACCTTTCTGGGGTGAGGCAGTCATGACAGCAGCCTACCTGATAAATAGGTCACCTTCTGTTCCCTTAGATGGAAAGTGCCCTGAATCTGCCTTTACTAATAAACCCTTGGACTTATCTAACCTTAGAATTTTTGGGTGCACTGCCTATATACATCAGAAAGGTGATAAGTTAGAACCAAGAGCTAGAGAGTGTGTCTTCTTGGGTTACCCTGAGGGAACCAAGGGATATAGAGTGTGGGACATAACTGATTCAGACTACAAAGTCATTATAAGTAGGGACATTACTTTAAATGAAAATGAATTTCCTTGTTCTATTCAGTCTGAATCTACTTCTGTTTCTGATCATACATTGAATAAGGTGGAGCTTCCTAATAATGAACAACTTGGTGATAATTCTGATGTGAATGATAATGATGTGCATAATGATATGCTTGATTCTAATTTTCATGAACAAGGTAGAGCATCTACCTCTGATTCTTCTGATTCTCTGCTGCCTTCTAATTCTGATAATCTTAGTGATTACAATTTGATTAGAGACAAATCTAAGAGACATGTTACAGCAAACAGAAAGTATGATGATTATGAACTCACTTTGCATGCCTTTAATGTGTTTGATGAATTAGATAGCAATGAACCTAAGACATTTAAACAGGCAGTAGAGTCTTCTAATTCTAAACTATGGCATAAGGCAATGTGTGAAGAGATAAACAGTTTACATGAGAATCAAACTTGGGTACTTGTTAAAAGGAGAAATGATATCTCTATAGTTGACTGTAAATGGATTTATAAAATCAAACATGATGGTCAATCTGTGAGATATAAAGCTAGGTTAGTTGCAAAAGGCTTTACTCAAAAAGAAGGAATTGATTACAGTGAAATTTTTGCACCTGTAGTCAAGTTTACCACTGTTAGGATCATGCTTGCTCTAGTTGCTCATTTTAATTGGGAACTTGTGCAAATGGATGTTACAACTGCCTTCTTGTATGGTGACTTGGATGTAGATATTTTTATGAACCAACCTGAAGGATTTTGTGACAAAAATTATCCTAATCATGTGTGTCTTCTTAAGAAAGCCTTATATGGACTTAAGCAATCTCCTAGACAATGGAATATCAAGTTTGATAATGTGATAAAGGCTCTCAAGTTTGAAAGAAGTGTTCATGATCATTGTCTATATTTCAAACTTGATAAAGATGTGCCTACTTTCTTGCTGTTGTATGTGGATGACATGCTCATTGTTAGTCCCTGCATGAAATCTATTAGGCTGGTTCAGGAGCATTTAGCTAATCATTTTAAGATGAAAGATTTAGGAAATGCTAGAAGAATTCTAGGCATGGATATTGCTAGAGATAGAAAGAAATCTGAACTGATTTTAAATCAAACTGCATATGTTGCTAAGGTGTTAAATAAGTTCTCTATGCTAAGTGCTAAACCTGTTAATATTCCTTTAGCTTCTCATTTTCTTCTAAGTAAGGATCAGTCCCCCAAAACTGATTCTGAAATTAATGAAATGAAACCAATTCCTTATACAAATGCTATAGGATCTGTGATGTATCTCATGGTAAGTACAAGACCTGACATAGCATATTGTGTAAGCTTGCTAAGCAGATATATGTCAAACCCTGGTAAGCCCCACTGGGAAGCCCTTAAATGGTTATTGAGGTATCTAAATCACACACAGCACACTGGTTTGAAATTCTCTAAGTGTTCTGATGGTGTGAAATTAATTGGCTATGTGGATTCGAATTATGCTAATGATAGGGATAATAGGAAGTCTACTACTTCATATGTCTTTACCCTATGTGGTTCTTGTGTAAGTTGGAAGTCACAACTTCAACCAATTGTAGCATTATCTACTACTGAATCTGAATACATAGCAATTACTGATGCATTTAAGGAGGCTATTTGGCTTAAGGGTCTTCTGTCTGAAATAAAAGTTCTAAGTGACATACCTACCTTGTTTTCAGACTCACAATCTGCTATTCAACTATGCAAGAATCCTGTTTTTCATGATAGAACCAAACACATTGATGTTAGGTTTCATTTCATTAGGGATATAGTTGAAAAAGGAATTGTTTCATTAAAGAAGATTGCATCTGAATTTAATCCTGCAGATATGGGAACTAAGTGTTTGCCTTTAGAGAAATTCATATCATGTCAAAACATACTTAACTTTGACCATGGATAATTTGGCAATTTGCTCTTCTTTACTTAGTGTTTTTAAATTACCTGCTAATTGTTTTGTTACTCTGTGTTTACTTTGTTCGTTTAAATATTTGTTTTAAAATTTGCTAAACTTGGTTGTTTTTGGGGGCTTATGCAGGTACTAATACAGTGTGTTCTGTGGTGTGCCTTTTACCTTGCCCTTGCAAGTCCTAGTACATGAATGGCTAGGCAACTTGGCGATGATGACAACCCAAATAAGCGGCAATACCCCTTGCAACCCTGGCCAACAAGGTGGAGATTGTGAGTTGTGTTGGCCCATTTGGTTTATTCCAGCCCACTTCTTAATCCGAGCCCACTTAT
>JAPKLW010001807.1:112888-149155 GCA_026898455.1 Plectranthus barbatus | reverse complement strand
CCCCCCCCCCCTTCTTTACAAATGAAATTAGATACCTATTTTTAAGTTAAAAACCCTGACTACTTTACTAAAACAAGGAACAACTACTTTCAGAAAATCTAGGAATAAATATGTGACTTGGTCTTCTTTGACTGGGTTTTTCTTTGGACCGGCTCTTGACCAAGTGGGCCGCCATATCATTTCCGCTTTCAGGCCTCGATCAACTGGACTGCAACGATCACATCTGAATTCGGCTTCAATATATTAATCTGGCTCAAGTAATTTTGGGCACAACAACAATAAACTCCAATTTTAACCAAATAATTACGAGTCAATGGGAATTATAATGATACATTTTCAATTATAAAAGAAATCTTTAAAATGATTATTATTGATCTAGGATCTGAAATATAATTTAATTATTAATTTAGGATCCGAAGATAAATTCTCAATGATCTGAAAGATCTATAAATTATAAATCCATGACTTAATATTGAGGTCATAGATTAAGAATTTATAATGTTAAGCATTATAAATTGAGAATCCTTTGTGTTAGATATACTTTTTATTATTTTTATAAACCTATATATATGAATAATTTATATTACAATATATTAAGTGTAATGTTGATATAAAAAAATCTAACATATTTAAAAGAATTGTAAAAAACCGCTAAGATTTATAATTTAATTAATTATATTTTAATATTTTATAATAAGATATTATATATATATTTGATTCGCGCATCGCGCGGGTGTAAATCCAGTTGTTTTTTTATAATGAAATAAAGAAAATATGATTAAATTGTTTAATGCCTCATTTTAGCGCTTTTATATTTAATTAAGATGATTTTTATTTGAAAAAGATTTGGATTTAATTAATGTAATTAGTATTCCTAATTAAGTTAGTAAAAAAGTTTAATTGTTGGCTAATTTTTGCCAAAAATGGAAATGTACCTAATTGAATGAGATGTCTGATCACTAAATTATTTTACTAGCGATTTAGCAAATCTAATAATGTAGCGGCAAATAAAATTATCGAATCCCAGGGGAAAGAAGTAACGAAAAACCTTAAATACTAAAACGTAGTTTTTTGAAATACTGGTAAGGGGAAATCAAATTTTAGTTTTGATGGTTTAGGAAAATTCCAAAGATCATTCGATTAAAAATATCAAAGGTGAAGAGAGAAAAATACTAGTGAATTCAAATATGAGAAACACAGATTCCAGGGATATCTACCTATCAAGTATTACATGTATGGATAAATCGATTAATTCCCAATTTAATTCATATTCGTAGTGAAGCATCAGAAAAGTATTATGAATTTTTTTGTTGGATATTTTATAAAGTTGATTAATTAATTATCTATCTCCTATCAGTGTCAAGACTAAATCATTAACTCCAGAAACCCTACGGATCTATTCTTATAATCCGTTTCCCTCTTTTCAGACAAGAAATCAGTTTATATTGTGAAAACTCTTTCCATTGAAAACTATCACAGTTACGTCTCTAATTCTCAACTAATTAATCCTAAGATTAGGCCAGCAATTCAAGATTACGAATAAGCACAAAGTTCACAAACTACGATGGGAAACGAAAATTAATTCAATTAATCACACATGCATACTTGACAGTTCGAAACCCTAGAATCTGAAAGATGTTTAGTTACACATATTCATAGCAAAATTCTTCAAAGATAAATAAAACCTGAATTGCATAAAAACTTGGGTCTGAAAATCTTCCCACAAAAATCTGTCTTCAATCATAAAACTCAACTATAGCTTGGAATCTATAAAAACTAAAATCTGGAATGAAGCACACTTAAAACTCGAAATTACATGGCTTTATATAGTGGTGATAGATGTATCATATAGTATCTAGGATTAGATCTATCTAAATCTTCAAATCAGAATCAAACTAGGATTTCTCGGATTCACGTCGATCGATTCATGTTTTGCATCGATCGACACACTTGAAAGGGCCGCATTGATCAACGCGGGTAGTGCGTCGATCGACGTGGACTTGGCTTCTGCGGGTCTACGTCTACCTCGGCATCGATCGGTCCTTCAAGCCACTGCGTTGATCGACACGGGTCTGTGTCGATCGATGCAGATCTGGTGATCCGAGCCTTTCTTCGTTCTTCACTGTTTTTGACTAAAAAACCTGCATAATTCATCAACCACAACATTACAAGTACCAAATCCATTTCATGCACAAGAAAACACATAAATCTACTCTAACATCAACCAAATAGCCAAAGAACTAATGGATAAGTTGGTGAAAATACTAACTTATCAACTCCCCCAAACTTAAACTATTTATCGTCCTCGATCAATTCGCAGATAAGAATTGAAATCTCGTGCAGATACAAGTGTGCAATGCCTCACAAGCTTATTCACTATCCAAGTATCACTAAATTATATAAATCACGCACTCCAAACAAAATTCAAATTGTTAAATCATTGAGGAGGAACCTCACAGGGCAGTGTTTGCACTCATCGCTCGAAAAGCAAAGGGTTCGTGTTTCACTCACTCAAGATTATAGCTCACCTCACCATAGGTTTGAGAAGTTTCTCGTCTCTCCACTGCTTGTTAGTGTAGCTTTTCAGGGAATCAGATAGGTCTTATTTTGGTTGTAATGTGGCTTACCTAATATGTGGGATATATTTGGCTAAGTGACTCAAAATATGACAATAAAAACTCAAAAACCCAAACATACCATAACCACATACTCTTTTTCTTGTGCACTCACATGTTCTTTCTTCCTTCTTCACAAAATAATTTTCATGGCCCCTTAAAATCTATCATAAATCTTTGTGAACTCATACCATATCGGCATATCGGCATATATGTATTTTTCTTTTTCTACTCATGTTCACCTTCTTATTCTACCCACATGAACCCTTATTTTACACATGGAACTCATCACTCATCATTTTTTTTTCTTTTCTTTCTTTTAGTTCCTACAACTTGCATCAATCATCCCACACTCCACACTTTCCAATAAATCATCCCTTTCATTCATCAACCCTTCTAATCAAAGAAAATTCAATCAAGGCTCAAATGGGCTACGAGTGGAAATTAAAGGTTAGTGTATGGGATATGGGCTACGAAAGAACATGGCTAAAATCATTTTCACCTTATTACTAAACTTAATGCAACCTCGAGAGAGAAACCTGTCAAATTCTAGGAAGTTATTGCTAAAGACCTTGTCACTCATCAAACGTAAAAGGAGGCTCAAATTCTCACACACAAGGTAAATTTTTTTTTTTACTCAACAATTACCCAATTTGAACAGTTATCATGCACAATTCATATTTCAAAGCTCAACTCATCAAGCAAATAGTTCCTATCATTGGCTACTCTATCACAAAGATTTTTCATTCTCAATCAGAAAAATTCTCAATCATAAATCAACAATTCTCATACAAGGGAAGACAAGTCACAATCTCCAAAACCAACATAATCAAAATAGTTCCGACTGCCCTATGTTCAAAGCTCCTAAAACAATTCTCAAGACTCTACGGTTCAGAACTAGTACCACAAATCAAGAATTCAAAATACCAGTTTGAGTGAAAAGCCTTTCAGAGAGAAATTGTTCACATTGAAGCAAAAGAACAAGGATGGTGATGGTTCAAAAAAAAAATACAAAACCTAAAATAACCTAAGTACACAAACAAATAAAAGCGGTAATTAAAAAATAAAAGCAACAAATAAAAATAAAAACGTTTCCCTATTCCATCCTCATCCCCCCAAACTTGTTTCACTCGAAGGAGTGGACAAGTTTGCAAGTTAGATAGGAAAAGAGAAACGGTACCGCAATCCTCCTCGAGAGGGTCCTCCATCTCCTCATCGGCATTATGCCGAGCTTGGCTTCTCCTATTCCACTCCCGAAGTTGGCGCGTGTACGTGGACTCTGGCTGGTAGTCCAACATGAGGCGCTGCATCTGACTGTCGATGGTCTCCATCCTGGTAGTTACATGCCGGCGAAACTCAGTCTGGCAGGTGCGTTCTGCTGCGTGCTCGGCAGCTTGCTGTTGCATGAACTGATAGAGCATGGCCAGATCCACTCTGGTAGAGGAGGACTCTCCCAGCAAGTGGTTGGTCGAGGCTCCACCGGTCCACCCCGGAATCTCGCCGGCTCTCTCCTCGTGCTCTTCCTTATCGGGTGCCTCTTCCTCCTTGGGTGCCTCTTTCCCCATGTTGTTTGCTGGGGGTGAATTCTACAGCTGCTTGGAAATCCGACGACGGTGTTGCCATCGGCCCTCCTCACGAGCGCGGGTGCACGGTTGGTGACCGAGGCAAGAAGTGCCGGCTCCCCCATTAGGTCCGATCATAAGCTGTAAGTGGGCAGGGGTGCTCATCATCAAGTTGGTGTGGAAGTGGTAGTCCGTGACATGAGTGAGATCCGACTGAGGGAGTGGAAACTTGTCCCCATTGGACATCCGCAGCGACCATCCACCCTCGCGGGCTGTAAGCATCTGCATCTGCACTAGACGTCCAGTGCCGAGTCCCCTGTTCTCTTCAAGCCTCTCGATGTCGGTCAAGTCAATACCCACATGTGCCGCGATCAGGGTAATCAATCCCTCGCTCCAAATGTTCCCCTTTGCAGCCTTCACTTTTTGCCTCCGGTGGTCCATGATTAGGGCGGCGAAACTGAAGCTGTCGTCTGTCAACATGCAGTAGAGGGCGTAGAGCTCTCGAAACTGCACCTTTTCACTTTCATGGCGGCCGCTGATCGACACCCCCATGCACTGCTTAATATATTGGAACATAAGGTTGTCGATGGACGAGGCTTTCATGCCTCCTGCATCGAATTCTCTTGCATTGTCCTCTGCTTCAGCTGCGATCTGTCGCCAAAACTTGACAATGTTGAAATCCTTGGGAAGAAAGCCAATTCCATTTTTAGGGACTCCCCAAATGCTATCCAGCACATCCCTCGGAAGCTCGTAGTGCTGGTTCAGAAGTTGAAAACCGATGGTTGTTGGCTCAGACTCTGGTTGAACTTCGTAGACGTGGAGAGATGCAAAGAACTCCAGCACGAGTGATGAATATGTTGGCCACCGCTCGGTCATCCAAGTGCTCCATCCCGCTCTCTCCAGCAGGGCCTCGACATCGACATCAGCCTGAATCCCAAGCTTGTCCATTGTCACCGGGCATGGGTAGAGGGTCTGTCTGACTCGGAAGTTCTCACCACTTAGCTTTGTGTAGAGTGTCTCCGCTTCTGGGTTGGCAATAGTTGATCAAAAAGCCATTTGTTTCTTGAGTTGTAGTGGCGAGTTATGGAATTTTTTTTCGATGGGGTAGTTTTTGGAAGAAGAATCGTGCGTGCGTGTGTTTGTGTTTGGGGGGGGGAATGAATAAAATTTGGGTTTTAAACCCACTTACCCGCGCCTCTGAATTGCGTGTGTCGATCAACGCAAGTTCCGCGTCGATCGATGCAGACCAAAAACTCACGTTGATTGACGTGAGGTTGGCGTCGATCGACGCAGACCTGAACAGATACAAAATAAAATTGGAAACTCAATAATTAGTGAAAAGATTCTAATTCATATTGACTCAACTGGACTAAACAAAAATAACGAAAGGAAGAAAAATAGTAAATCGTTGGGTTACCTCCCAACAAGTGCTTGGTTTATTATCGCTAGCTCGACAATACTTGTGTTTCATGTGCGATTAAAGTAGTACCTCTCTACAGTACCAATTTGGAGTGGAGTGTAGTATGGTTTAAGCCTCTGCCCATTGACCTTGAAAGTCTTTGCGTCTTGATCAACCAATTCTACCACGCTATTCGGAAATTGGCAAACTACCGTGTATGGACCTGCCCACTTTGATTGGAGCTTTCCGGGCATGAACCGAAGGTGGGTGTTGAAGAGGAGAACTTTGTCAGCTGAGTTGAAAACATGCGTGCGAATTTCCCTATCGTGGAACTTCTTGGCACGTGTTTTGTAGATGACATTGTTCTTGTACGATTCATCCCTAAAGTCTTCCAACTCGTTTAGCGCTAAAGAACGATCCACTGCGGCCGCATTCCAATCCAAATTTAGCTCTTTCACTACTCTCCAAGCTTTGTGTTCCATCTCCACGGGGAGATGGCATGATTTCCCGAAAACCAGCTGATATGGAGATGTACCAATGGGTGTTTTGTACGCGGTCCGGTATGCCCATAGTGCATCGTCGAGCTTCACAACCCAATCCTTCCTTTGCTTCACCGTCTTCTCCAATATTTGCTTGATTTCGCGGTTAGATAGCTCCGTCAGGCCATTCCCTTGAGGGTGATATGGGGTAGTAACACGATGCTTGACTCCGTACCTAACAAGAAGAGAGACAAGCCATTTGTTATAGAAATGAGATCCCCCATCACTTACCAGGGCTCTTGGCGTCCCAAATCTTGTCACGAGCTTCTGTAGGAAGTTGATAACGACTTTTGAATCATTGGTGGTTGTTGGAATGGCTTCAACCCATCGCGACACATAATCTACTGCAAGTAGAATGTATGAGTACCTATGGGATGGCGGAAAAGGTCCCATGAAGTCAATCCCCCACACATAAAAAATTTCAACTTCAATGACTGGGGTCTGTGGCATCTCATCCCTCGGTGAGATATTGTCGGTCCTCTGGCAATGATCACAACTCGTAATCCATCCGTGACAGACCTCGTAAATGGAAGGCCAATAGAATCCACTTGCTAGAATTTTGAAGGCAGTCCGGTTGGCTGAATGATGGCCCCCACTAAGCAATGAATGACATGCCTCATAAATCTGATGCCACTAGGACTAAGGAACATAGCAGCGAATGATGCCATCGGCACACTGACGCCAAAGATAGGGATCCTCCCAGTAATAAAATCTGACATCATGCAGGAACTTCTTCTTTGCATAAGGAGAGGAGTCAGGTGGAAGAACATCGGTCACAAGGTAGTTGGCGAAGTTTGCATACCATGGTGTCTTGGATTCATATGTCTTTCGCAGATCTCGAAGAGCATAGATCTGCTCATAAAGGAATGTCTCTTGGATCTTCATCAGCTGGTCATCCCCCTCGAATGGAGTCTCGAGTCGCGATAGGTGATCAACAATCACATTCTCGCTCTCATTTCTGTCCTTGATCTCCAAGTCGAACTCTTGCAGCAACAGTATCCACCTGATCAATCGGGGCTTGGCGTCTTGCTTTGCGAACAAGTATCTGATGGCTACGTGGTCAGTTTAGACAATTATCTTCGAACCTATCAGATAGGACTGAAACTTGTCGAATGCATAGACCACTGCGAGCATTTCCTTCTTCGTGGTGGTGTAGTTGCATTGTGCCGGATTCATGCTCTTGCTGGCGTAGTGAATGACATGGAAGAGTTTCCCCTTCAGCTGCCCCACAACTGCTCCTACCGCGTAATCACTAGCGTCGTACATCAAGACGAAAGGCTCACTCCAATCTGGAGAAGTCAAGACCGGTGCAGTCACCAGTGCCTCTTTCAGTTTCTCAAAAGCCTGCAAGCACTCGTCATCAAAGACGAAGGACATATCCTTCTCCAAAAAATTGCATAAGGGCCGAGATATCTTCGAGAAGTCTTTGATGAACCTTCTATAGAATCCGGCGTGGCCGAGAAAACTCTGAACTGTTTTGACACTTGATGGCGGTGGCATCTTTTCGATGGTTGTCACCTTGGCTCGGTCCACCTCTAGTCCTTCACCTGATACTCGATGTCCTAGCACAATTCCCTCTCGCACCATGAAATGGCATTTCTCCTAGTTGAGGTACAAGTTTGTCTCGGTACATCTCTCCAGTTCGGTGGCAAAATTCTGCAAACAAGCATCGAATGAGCTACCAAAAACTGAGAAATCATCCATGAATACCTCCATGATGTCTTCGATCAGGTCGTGGAAGATAGCCATCATGCATCTCTGGAAGGTCGCCGGTGCGTTGCATAGTCCGAATGACATCCATCGGTATGCGAACACTCTATAGGGACATGTGAATGTTGCTTGTGTTGGTCCCCCGGCGCCACAACAATCTGGTTGTACCCTGAGTAACCATCAAGAATACAATAGAAAGGGTAACCAGATAATCTATCCAACATTTGATCAATAAAGGGAAGAGGAAAGTGATTCTTGCACGTGGCGGCGTTGAGAGCTCGATAGTCAATGCAGAATCGCCATCCAGTGACTGACCTTGTTGCAACCTCTTCTCCGTCATCATTCTTTATGATTTGCATCCCTCCTTTCTTGGCTACTACCTGAGTGGGGCTCACCCACTTGCTGTCGGAAATCGGGTAAATCATTCCGTGATCTAGGAGCTTCAGGACTTCCTTCTTCACAGCCTCTTGCATGATTGGATTCAGTCGTCACTGGGCCTGTCTCTTTGGCTTGGCATCTTCCTCCAAGATGATTTTGTGCATGCCTAGCGAAAGACTGATCCCTTTGATGTCTCCCAAAATCCATCCGATGGCCAACTTGTATTTCCGCAGGACTCGTTGCAGTTTATCCAATTCCCCCCGTGAGGTATGCAGAGACGATAACAGGGTAAGCATTATTAGATTCCATAAAAACATACATGAGATGCATCGGGAGTGTCTTGAGTTCCAAAACAGGCGGAACGGAGTTTGACGGCTGTTGCTTCAGACTTGCGTCGATTGATGCAGGATCTGCATCGATCGACGTGGCTGAAAATGCAGCCATCCCTTTTCCACGTCGTGCCATATCGATCGACAAGAAAATTGGGTCGACTTGCCTCCTTGTGTCGATCGATGCAGCAGCCGCATCGATCGATGTGGTTCCTGAAGCTACGTCGATCGACGTGCTTTTAGCATCGATCGACGTGGATGTGTCTCCACGTACCCCCTTCTTGTTCTGGCTATATCGGCTGGGCAGGCGCTCCCTTTTATTCTCTTTCCCGTGTTATCTCTTCAAATACATACAGCTCCATCACTAGATCCACTAGCTCATCACCTACCTCATCTAAATTAGACGATGAAAACAAAGAGTGCAATAAACAATTTTCCAGGAAGTCCGGATCAGTTTTGTGAGAGGAGAAGGGAGAAGATATCACCGGATTGAAGCAATTAACAATGTGGCATTCTTTCTGGTAGCTTCCTTGATTGTGCTTTTGCATTGCTTTGTAGATAGAGAAGGTGACTGACTCATTGTTGACGCAGAATGTCAGTTTGCCGTCTCGGATATCAATCAGTGCTCCCCCAGTCTTCAAGAACGGTCTCCCCAAAATCAGTGGAATATTGTGGTCTTCTTCCTTGTCAAGTACCATGAAATCCGCGGGGATGATGAAGTCTTTCACCTTCACCAGTACATCTTCCACAATGCCTCTTGGGTAAGACACGGATCTATCAGCCATCTGCAGTGATATGGTCGTTGGTTTGATGTTTTCGATCCCCAGTCGCTTGAAGATTGACAGAGGCATTAGGTTGATAGATGCAACGGAATTGCAAAGAACTCTCCCAAAGGTCTCTCCTCCAATCGCGCAGGAGATCGTGAATGATCCCGGATCCTCTCTCTTCAACTGCATCTTTTTCTGAATCACGACACTGCATTCCTCAAACAAATTGACCGTCTCATGCTCCAAAAAGGGTCTCTTCTGAGAGACCATGTCCTTACAAAATTTGATGTATCTAGGCATCTCTTACAGCGCTTCAACCAGTGGAAAGTTGATAAGCACTTTCTTCATATTTTCCTGGAATCGTGCATACCTCATGTTCGTCTTCGTTATAGCAAAATGCTGCGGATACGACATAGGAGGCTGCTTAGCCGGTGGACTGGGAGCCTACGTTGATCGATGTGGAATAGTGTCGATCGACATGGCTTTTGTTGCTACGTCGATCGACATAGCACCTGCGTCGATTGATAAGTTAGGATTTTCACCAACTTATCTGATTGTTCTTTGACTAATTGTGTGATGTTCAGATTGTTTTTAGTGTCTTTTTCGTGCATGAATTGGCTTTTGTACTTGTAATGTCGTGTTTATGAATCATGCAGGTTTTTGGTCAAAAACAGAGAAGAGTCGGATTCCCAGTTTCAGGACCACATCGATCGACGGGGATGCCTCGTCGATCGACGAGGAAATTGGAGAAGAAGCGATCGACAAAGGAGAAGGAGAAGGTCGACGGAAGCAAGAAAGCCCACATCGATCGACGCCATTCTACGTCGATCGATGAGGGTGTTTCATCAGCGTCAATCGATGCTATTCTCCCACAGTCGACGCGCATGCGAGATTCCTAATCTGGGTCTGCTTTGAAGATAAAGACATATCTAATCTTAGATATTGTTTGATACATCTTTCACTATTATAAATAGCCATGTGTAAATTCGTTTTTAGTGTGGAAAATTTTAGAGCAATTAAGTGATTTTAGTATTGAAGATTTTTAGAAGATTTTCGAAGTTTTAGAGTTTTTATGTTTGAAGACAGAGTTCTGTGGGAAGACAATCAGACCAAAGTTTTTATGCAATTCAGGTTTTATTTTTCTATGATGAATATTACTGTGAATATGTGTAACTAATCTCTGCTTCAGATTCTAGGGTTTCGAACTATCAATGTATGCATGTTTTGATTAATTGAATTATTTTTCCTTTCCCTTCGTAGTTTGTGAAATCTGAGTATATTCATAATCTTGAGTTTGCTGGCCACATCTTAGGATTAATTAGTTGATTACTTGAGACGTAACTGTAATTGTAATAGTTTTCAATGGAAAGAGATTTTCACAATATAATCTGATTTCTTGTCGTAACTGAAGGAGATTGATTGTAGGGATAAATCTGTAGATCTTTGGAGTTAGATAATTTATCTTGAGACCAAGCGGAGATAGGTAATTAATTAATCTACTTTATGAATTGTCAAACAAAGAAGTTCATAATACCTTTATGATGTTTCACAACGAAAAGGAATTAAATTGGGAAATAATCAATTTATTCATCTATGTCATACTTGATATGTAGATGTCCCTGGAATTTGTGCTTCCCATAATCGTTTTCATCAAAAGTAATTTAGTTTTCTGTCTTAATTTTAATTAGCAAGTATTGAGATTTTCAAAATAACCAAAACCCAAAAATTTGACTTTCCCTAACCAGAGTTTTGAGAACTAATGTTTTAGTACTTAGGATTTTTCGTTACTTCTTTCCCTGTAGGATCTATAATTTTCATTTGCCGCTATATTATTAGCACTGCTAAGTCGTTTGTTAAATAATTTAGCGATCAAATTTTGGCGCCGTTGCCGGGGAAAGAATAGAATTAATCTTACTATTAAAACTGTGATCAAAATAATGATTTAGGGTGTAATTTTTGTATTTTTCATCATTTACGTCGATCGAAATGCTTTCCCGTCGATCGACGCATTTGTCAGTACCCCGTCGATCGACGCTTTTGTTCGTCGATCGACGCCTTTGTATTTTCTGATTTTCAATTTTTCAAATTCCAGTTCGTTTCGTGTTCTTTGCAGTCTTACCTCACTACCTCCTTTTGCTGTATAGGTAGTGTATGAGTACAAGAGCTAGAGGAAAGGACCCACTTTATTACTACCCGGACATTGAAGCCACTTGCAGAAAGATCCGAAAGAATAAGTGTGCTCAGGAAAGCTCGAGTAATCAAACAATGGAAGATAACGTACCACCGCCGGTTATTTAACCGCCCCCACCAATGCTAACTGCAGAGGAGCAAGCTGTGCTTCTCCAAGAAGTTCAAGCTATGAGGGCACAGATCCAACAGTTCAACCTGGAGAGAGACCTCGAGAGGAACAATCCGAATGGAAGGGATGTTCGCCATAACCCACTGTTCGATGACAATCTTGATAATGGAGAGGATGACAACCCAAATCCACCAGAGGAATCTGACGATGAGGAAGAAGAGGAGGCCATGCAGAACCGATACAAACCTCGATTCAAGGAGACAGACTTCAGGATTGGCATCAATGCCAACAATTTTGAGCTGAAGACCGGATTGGTGCAGATGGTGCAACAAAATCAATTCGGAGGAAGAGCCACTGATGATCCTTACGCACATCTGGATAAGTTCCTTATGCTCTGTAATACTGTCAAAATCGGAGGGGTCAACAAGAGTGCCATCCGAATGCGTCTGTTCGCATTTTCTCTGAGGGATAAGGCACAATCTTGGTTTACTGCACTGGACAAGGGAAGTATCAGCACATGGACTGAATTGAGGAATGAGTTTCTGGAAAACTTCTTCCCAACAAATGTCATCAGGCAGAGAAGGAAAGAAATCATCAGGTTCGCTCAAAGACCCGATGAAAGCTTCAGTGAAACGTGGGAGCGATTCAAAGAGCTATTGAGGTCTTGCCCCGAACATGGTTTTCCGCCAAGAGAACAAGCAGAAGCATTCTATGAGGGACTCAATGAGAAGACCGTCAAGTTGGTGGACACCACATTAGGAGACACCATCATGACAAAGAGCGGAAAGAAAGCCATGGAATTATTCCAAAAGATGGCCAACAACACTCAACGGTGGTCCTCCAATCGAACTCAGCCTGTGAAAGTAGTCGAAAACGTGGTGGAAAAAGTTGCCGAACAACCTGATTTGGCAACTGAGTTGAAAAAGCTAAAGGAAGAGTTCGCTACACTGAAGCAAGAGAAAACTGTCGCTGCAGTTGAGACGGTGCAAGTTCCACCTGATGGCGAAGGTGCCGAAGTAAACTTCATTCAAAGGGGCGGTTATCAAAACAACTACCGAGGAGGATATCAACAACAAAATCAGCAGCATAACCTGCCTTACACTTATAATCATGCGAGGAATCACCCTGGATTTTCCTACGCAAACTCTCAAGCCACGAAGCAGCCACCACCGGGATTTGCCGTGCAAGACGGGACAATTGTGGAGAAGAAAAAGCCAAATCTCGACGAGATTTTGGCTAAATTCATGAAAGGCTCCACTGATACGGTAGCCAAGCTAAAGCAAGAAATCTCGGGGGTGAATACTAAGGTTGACCAAATGCAGAAGCATGTGTAGATCATTGAGAACCAAGTCAGTCAGATTGTCGATGCCCTTGGAACCAAACACAATCCGGGACAATTTTCGAACAACACTCAGGTCAACCCCAAAAACCAGAATTAGAGGAACCAAGTGGGCGCCATAACTCTGAGAGGGGGAAAATCCCATGAAGGGCCAACGCAAGCAGGGAAAGACACCCGGGAGGAAGGAGAACCTGAGCAAAACGAAGAAGTCATCAAACACGAGATCCCGTCGACCGACGCAGGGTCACCATCGATCGACGTAGCTCCTGAGGCCACGTCGATGGATGCTGATCTTCGTCAATCGACGTCAGCCCCTGTTCCACCTCTGAAGAAACTGCCTCTGCCGTATCCGCAACGGTTTGCCAAGATAAAGATGAACGAGAGGTATGCACGATTCCTGGAAACAATGAAGAAGGTGCATATCAACATTCCATTGGTCGAAGCCCTGCAAGAGATGCCCGGATACATCAAGTTTCTGAAAGATATGATCTCTCAGAAAAGACCCTTCTTGGAGCATGAGACAATCAATCTGTTCGAAGAATGCAGCGCCATTATTCAAAAGAAGATGCCGATCAAAAGGCAGGACCCTGGCTCCTTCACAATCTCTTGCGTGATCTGAGGAGAAACCTTTGGGAAAGTCCTCTGCGATTCTGGAGCATCAATCAATCTGATGCCACTGTCAATCTTCAAGCGGTTAAGATCAGAAACATCAAGCCCACTACAATCTCACTTCAGATGGCCAATCGATCAGTATCCTACCCGAAAGGCATCGTGGAAGATGTGCTGGTGAAGGTAAAAGATTTCATCATTCCAGCCGATTTCGTGGTGCTAGACATGGAAGAGGATCAAAACATTCCTCTGATCCTTGGAAGGCCATTCCTGAAAACCGGAGGGGCATTGATCGACATTCGAGATGGCAAACTGACATTCCAAGTGAACAACGAGTCAGTCACGTTCTCAATCTACAATGCAATGCAGAAGCACAATGAAGGAAGCTATCAAGAAGAATGCCACATGATTAACTGCTTCAGCCATGTAATGTCTTCTCCCTTTGTCTCTCTCAAAAGTAAACCAGATTTTCTGGAAAACTGCCTGCAACATTCGCTGTTCTCGTCAACAAATCTGGACGAGGTAGAAGAGGGGATCCTGGATCTGGTTGTAAAGCTGGATGTGTTCGAGGAGATAACTCGAGAAAAAGAAACCAAGAGAGAACCGCTGCCTAACCACTACCGTTAGAACCAACCGGAAGGAGACAAGGGGAGGAACAAGTCGATCGATGCTACTGTCTTGTCAATCGACGCCCCTTCGAAGACTACGTCAATTGACGGGACCTCTCCGTTGAAAGACGCTGACCTTGGAAAGCCAATTTCCGACTCCGATCCACCACTTCTGGAACTCAAGACGGTTCCGGCACATCGTAGGTATGCATTTCTGGGTTCTGATGACACTTACCCTATTATTGTTTTTGCCTATCTTACACAGGGGGAGTTGGACAAACTGCTACGAGTCCTACGGAAATATAAGTCTGCCATCGGATGGACTTTGGGAGATATCAAGGGGATCAGCCCTTCGCTGTGCATGCATATGATCATCCTTGAAGAGGACGCCAAACCAAAGAGACAAGCACAACGACGACTGAATCCCATCATGCAAGAAGCCGTAAAGAAGGAGGTTCTCAGACTCCTTGATCATGGCATGATTTACCCTATTTCCGACAGCAAGTGGGTGAGCCCTACACAAGTAGTAGCCAAGAAAGGGGGGATGCAGATAGTTTAGGTATTGAAGTAGAAATACCACCTTTAAAATTGATGTTTTGATGTGCCAAAACTATATACCAAAGTCTAGGCCTTAGAGTTATTACCTTATGTAATCATTGTATAGGATGACGGAGTTGTAATAGTCTAGGAGAAGAGATAACTGTCAAGCATAACAGATGAAAAAATCAGAGCAGAGTAACGGATGCAAAAAACTGAGCAGACAGTTTTTCACCTGTCAAGGTTTGGATAATCAAAGAAAACCATGGACACATATTTCATAGAGAAACTGTCGAGAGGTACTCACAGTTTCAGACCAGGACAGTTTCACGTCAAGGAATGCATACAAAGCAAGATGCCGATCAGTCAAAGAAAAACATTAAAGAAGTCAATGATAAGAGATAAATAGACAGACACTCAATTGCAACTGGCGTACAACGTTGTTCGGCGTCTGATACATCAAGTACAAACTGCCCTACAAAAACCAGGACATTGTCTCAGAAAAGACAGAGGAGCAGGGCTACTTTACAGAGAAGGATGGACTCTGATTTGACATCCTTCAAAATATCTCTACCGGCTATTTTCGTAACTCCTACTATAAATAGCTAGAGGTCTAGAGACAAAACAACCTTGACATATAATTTCTTGCCGTCACTCTGCTGAATTAAAAGCTCAAGCATTAAACACTCTCAAGCGAGAAGGTATTAACTCCGTGATTTATTTATTGAACACGGGGCATTATTGCTTAAAGATTCCTTCGAGATTCTCCGTGTGACCTAGTGTACACGAGGATTAAGTGTTTCGACTTAGTCTATTCTCTTGGTGTTCTTACTTTTCAAGTAAGAACACAACATCCTGATCTTAAGAGGAAGAGATGGTTATTACGGGCAACTGCCAACTAGCATATGTTCCTCAGTCAAACTCCGACGACTACTGCCAGTTCCGAGGAGACTTCGAGTAGTTTCCTGGCTTCGAGGAACTAAAGAAGGAGTGAAGAACAACAGCCTGGGCGAGTGATCCATTATGTTGTGGACGGAGGTCTCTACAGCAATTGGCTATAGATCGTGAGGATTGTATCTTCATTGCTTAGTGAATTTCCAGATCAGATATCCGAAGAGTGGACGTAGGACTTAAGGCTCTGAACAACTATAAATATCTTGCCTCCTTTATAGTTTTCATTACTATACGCATTACACAGTTTTAAACTATAATTTGAAACCTTCAACACTTCTCTGAAAGTATTGAAGCATATAACTGTTAACTGTTCATACTGTAAAACTTGTAATCTAAACTGCTGGATTGCACAAACTGTTGTTTTTAAAACTGTCAGACAAAAACTTAGTTAAATTGAAACTGAACTTTCTGCGTTTTAGAGTGCAATTAACTATCTTAATACTTCCGCTGCATATCATACGTACTCTATTCAGGAACCAACAAGTGGTATCAGAGCCATGTCGGTCTTTCTAGACTGTCCTTTTTTGAGTCACTTAAGATCGGATCCGTACTTCCTTGCACTCTAACTATTTGTTAAGTGTGATTAGCGAGCATGTTATACTACGATAATGTTGAGTTATCCAAACCTTCCCTAGTACAACCCTTAGAATTTCGAAGAATGTAAGAAGAGATGTCTCATTCAACTGAAAGCTCAACATCCAGAGATGGATGAAGTTCTGAAGAATGGACCTCTGAAGATCCAGATTCCTAAAGTCCACCTCGCAGGAGCAGATGATCCAGGCGGTATCGAGATGATACACAAATCACTAGAGGATTGCACACTTAAAGATAAGAAACATCATCAGGTCGATCTCATCGCACAAGAAATGATCATACAATCCCTTCCAGAATCTCTCTTGGACGCAACCGTAGAGAACAACACTGCTAAAGAACTTTGGGATTGGATCAATGACCTCACGAAAGAAACAGAAGCGATGAAGAACAATATGAAGCTGGTCGTCGTTGAGAAATATGAATCCTTCCAGATGCTACCTGGCGAGACAATCAAATCGATGGAATCAAGGTTTAATGCCATCGCTAGTGAAATGAAGAATCTTGGAAAAGAAGAAAAGGTGGCTGATATGAACGCCAAAATTCTTTCAAGACTACCGAAGGAAGACTGGTTTGTCAAAACCACAAGTTTGAAAACCATGGATCTCTAAAAAATGACCACCAAAGAGCTGTTCGCCGAACTTCAAGCCGTGAACAGGAACGAAACTGCTAGATCTCCAAATTCAGCAGCTGATGTTGACGCAATATTCTTCGTTAAGGGAGACTTCCAAAGGCAATAAAAAAGGCCAGCTCATTTCGAGAAAACTGCCTATCAATCCTTACCGGCGAAGGATACCTCCAACACAGTTTAGAAGAAGGAAACTAAACTGTTAGTTGCCAAACTGGAGGAACAGATTAGGAACCTGACCGTACTTCTCGAGAAGGCAAATGGAAAAGAAAAAGAAGCTCAGTCCAGTGAGCAAATGTTCACAAAGAGAGAGCCACGCACTTGCTACGAATGCAACTCTCCAGATCATCTGAAGTACGAGTGTCCTCTAGTCTCTCAGGAAGAGAGAGATACACTGAAGAAGGTTTTTAAAAGGAGAACATTCAAAGCTATTGCCCAAGCAATGCTCACACGAACTGAAGTGCCAGACGTACCAGACCATGATGATGGCTACTACACGTCTGAGGATGAAAATGATGAGGAAGCATTCCTTGCCTTCATGGCAGCCATTGATGGAGACGTTACCGATGAAGAAGAGAGTGCTTCTAATTGCGAAATAGTGGTAACAACTAATCTCCCCTCATCTAGTGCATCTACATGTTTTGAAGTTAACTCTGAACCCTGACATTCAAGTTCAGAGGACGTTTCACTTGAAAAGATTGTAAAAGAATTTGAGAAATTTCATGAGATTAAAGACATATTAATTAGTGAAAATGCCTCATTGAAATCAGAAATTTCAGTTTTGATCGATGAAGTCGAAAGAACGAGGTCACTCAGTGAGGAACTAGAATATTGAAAGGAAAAACATTCTAAACTTCTTAAAGATTTTGAAAATGTTTCAAAAGAATGTGAGTCCTTAAAAATACTTGATCCTGTTAAGTGTGATTGTTCTTTTAAAAAGAGCTCAACAAAATTGAAAGAGATTCTAAATGCTAAAAAACCATCATCCGATAAATTTGGACTCGGATTTATGGAGTGCCATTATGAAAAGGAAATTTTGAGCAATCATGCATCCATTTCAGGAACTGAGAAAACACACTTAGCCTTTGTTAAAGCAAAACTTAGTTCAGGCACTATGTTGAAAAAATGAATGGTCAATTCCTAAAAGCCAGTTAAACATAATGTCAAGACCAAATGTTGGTAAAAAATTTACCCGAAACTGGCACCTCAACAGAGAGCTAACACAGTTTGTAAACTATACAAGCAAACTGTCGAGAGGAAAATTGACCTTCCTTCAAAATTGGATAAGCGCAATGTTTCTTATGCAAGGAATCCAATTTTACCAACAAGAACAACTAAGCAACATATAAATGTTGCAAGGAAGTCAGTTTGACAACCGGATAATATTCCGAGAAGTTATGATAAAACTCCAATTCATTATAACAACTATCCAAATAGGAGGAACACCTATTCGAGGCCAGAGTCGAGGCAGTTTTACCCTCAAAAGATTGATAGCTATTCACCCGAGAATAGTTTCTCGAGACTCTTTCCAGAATCATCATTTCAGGAAGAGTTCAAACACCACAACCTTTCACAACATGCAATCAAACAACACATATTATTTTGGAAGAAAGGTTGATCCATCACCATAGAGTGATTTAGTTTCACGTACTGTAAGAGTGAAAAATGTGGGGATACCAAAAGGTTGGATCCACACGACTGACTTTGCAGAACCCAAAAGGATACGGGGACCTAAATAACTTTTATATCTTGGAGGGAACGAGTTCTCAAAACAAGGCAAAATCATGGATATTAGACAGCGGATGCTCGACACACATGATAGGAGAAAAAGATTTAGTCAAGAATCTTGTGTTGTACGAAGGAGCATTGGTCACTTTTGGGAACAAGGCCAAGGGACAAGTGATTGGAAAAGGACGCGTGGAGCACAATGAAATCATTATCAAGAACGTGTCCTTGGTCACCAATCTGAAACATAATCTTCTAAGCATAAGTCAACTGAGTGAGTGTGGCTATATAGTCAGTTTCGTAGAATCAGAATGCCACATCATAAATAAGGTGACTCACAAGACTATAATCAGAGGAATCAGAAGAGGAGATCTTTATATTGTTGATTGGTCCAGTGGAGAAAAGGGAACCTGCCTTCTGGTGCACAGTTCCTCAGAAAGAGTAAACTGGTTGTGGCACAAAAGAATAGGTCATCTGAATTTTAACTCCATTATACATCTGGCAAAGCATAATCTAGTTGAAGGACTGCCACAGAAGAAGTTCCAGAAAGAAGGAGTATGTAAAGCCTGCCAGCTCGGGAATCAGACTAAAGCATCCTTCAAGAACAAGCCAATTACCGCAAGCACGGAACGGATCTTGGAACTGCTCAACATGGATTTGTTTGGTCCAGTTACCCCACCCACAATTGGAAAAAGAATATATACGGTAGTGGTTGTGGATGACTACTCAAGACACACATGGGTGGTGCTGCTCAAATCTAAAGGCGAAGTCAAAATTTTGTTACCAGAACTGATTACCCGTCTTTAGAATGACATAGGAGTGACAATTAATAGGATAAGGTCCGATAATGGGACATAATTTTACAAAGGACCTCTTATGGACTTCTGCACTAAAATTGGAATCGGACATGAGAAGTCTACTCCAAGAACTCCTCAACAAAATGGACTTGCTGAGAGAAAGAACAGAACACTTAAAGAAGCATTAAGAACCGTGATGGCCGAGACCGACATTGGAAAGGGATTTTGGGGAGAAACCTTGATGACAGCCTGCTACACGCATAATAGACGTGCAATTAACACGCAGCTGCACATGACTCCCTACAAGATCTACAATGGTCGTAAGCCTTCTATAGCTCATGTTCGTGCTTTTGGTTCTCCATGTTATATTCACAATAATGGGAAGTTCAAATTGAATACCTTCAGCCCTAAGGTTGATGAAGGAGTGTTCCTCGGGTATGGACATCCTTTATATAAGGGATATAGGGTATTCAATAAGACAACCCAACTTGTGGAAATAACATGTCATGTTATTTTTTATGAAGCTACTTTACTGCGCAGGACACTTCAAGAACTAGGTCTAAAAAATCATGAGCTCAAGGATGTCAATGAGGAACCTAGGAATGATCTTGATCATAATCAAACAGTTCCTCTGACTAGATCTATGAATGATATCTCTGAGAATCCAGAAGCCTCGGCTGAACCCCAAGCAGTCGAGAGGGCCAATGATGCAAATGTCATTGCTGAGGCCTTAAAGTTCATTAATATAGAAGAATCAAATGAAAAGAAGCCCCCTGAAATTAATACATTGATTTTGGAAGCGGAGTAAACTAATACCAATGAAGTCAACCTTGAGTTTACTAAGGAAGCAGACTCAGCTGACGAGCCAACTGTAGTTCAGAATCCAGATGCTAATCAGAATGCTGTTCCAGAACAAGGAGATGAAGAAACTCCAGAACAAGAAGATGAAGACACTCCAGAACAAAGAGATGAAGAAGTTTATGAACAAAGAGAAGGAACAGTTCTAGAACAAGAAGGCGAAGCAGTTCCGAAACTTAGAAGTGAATCATCTCAAGAGAAACATACGACAGCTTCTGAGAATACAACTACTCCTGTTGAAGTCGTACATGTGAAGAAGCCTAGTTGGCTAAGAGATCATCCCAAAGAAACCATCCTTGATGATATTGGAAATCCAGTTCGAATCAGACAAGGCACAACATTGATGTCTTGCTTCTTATCTCAGATCGAAGCTGTGAAGATTGCAGAAGCTCTTCAATCAACAGACTGGATAAATGCGATGCAGGAAGAGCTAAATGAGTTCACTCGCAACACTGTGTGGTATCTAGTGGATCGACCTACACATCAGTTCGTGATTGGTACCAAGTGGGTCTTCAAGAAGAAAAGAGATGAGACCGGTACCATCGTTCAAAACAAAGTAAGACTGGTTGCGAAGGGGTATGCACAATGCGAAGGGATAGATTTTGATGAGACATTTGCGCCAGTTGCCAGACTGAAAGCTATTCGTCTATTCTTGGCATATGCAGCCTACCACAACTTCACAGTTCTTCAGATGGATGTGAAGAGTGCCTTCCTTAATGGCGAATCTAAGGTAGAGGTCTACGTCGAACAACCAAAAGGTTTCGAGCAAGGAAACCAAGTCAACAAGTTGAGGAAAGCTTTATATGGATTGAAGCAAGCACCTAGAGCATGGTATGAAACTCTCTCTCAGTTCTGCTCAAAAGTGGCTTTGAAAAGGTTGCCATCGACCTTATTCAAGATAAAGGATGGTGAGGATATCCTACTTGTTCAAATCTATGTAGACGATATCATCTTCGGCAACAAGAACACCCAGTTATGTGAAAAGTTTTCCCAGTTAATGCAGAATAAATTTTAGATGAGTACGATGGGCAAGATGACATACTTTCTTGGTTTACAAGTTGATCAATCTGACGAAGGGATCTTTATAAGTTAGAAGAAGTACACTCAAGATCTAATCAACAAATTCTATCCGGAGAAGACAAAGTCACTAAGGATTCCTATGAGCACCAGTTCTCAGATCACTCTCAATGAAGAAGGAGAACCTATCAATCCAACTGCGTATAGAGGAATAATTGGGTCTCCACTGTATTTAACTGACAGTCGACCTGATATATCTTATGCCGTGGAAGTATGTGCAAGATTTCAGGTAAATCCTAAGTCCCACATGGAAGCGACAAAGAGTGTCATTTTGGAGGCTGCAGAATTGACAGAAAGAGCACAAGTGGAACTTTTCAGTTTTAGGACATAAACTGATCAGCTGGTTCAACAACAAACACATTCCGTAGCTACGTCAACCACTGAGGCGGAATATGTGCCAACAGCCAGCTGTTGTGCTCAAGTGCTTTGGATAAAGCAGTAGCTTAAGGATTTTGGAATAGACACTGGATGTGTTCCTATTTACTGTGATAACAATAGTGCAGTTTTAATTTCGAAGAATCCAATTCTACATTCCAGGACGAAGCACATTGATATTTGTCATCATTTCATTCGAGATCATGTGGAGAAGGAGGACATCTCGGTGGAATATATTAGAACTGAAGACCAGTTAGCGGACATCCTCACCAAACCGCTACCTGAGGCTCGTTTCAAAGAGCTATGCATCAAACTAGTTCTTCTAAAGTTTGATGAAATCTCAAGAGATGGAGATGAGAACTGAATGGTACAACTATCGAACTGGAATTGTTAGATTTGACTAGGTTGTTAATTAGGCCAGTTGTTCTTTTTTTGGAAATGCTTACTCAATGATAAAGTAAAAAGGGAAAACGACTACTTCATTCATCAAGCAAAAAGGAGGATACAATATTTCAATGAAAATAAGGAGTCTATGGTTACAAAAAGCGGGTGGTCATACATCTTGCTGGGTAGTAGTCTATGCCAACTAGTTTAGACCCATCCTTAGTAAAGAGATGAATCCTCTTTTCAATGAGCCAACCCAGCTGCATGCCGTATGGGATAGCGATCTCAGGCAGATTCTGAAAGGCCTTCATCAGACGGTCGAAGATGAAAGCCGCCCAGTCTACTTCAGCCTTATCTTCAAATGTCATCATAGCCTTCCAGACTAGCGGTGAAAAGTTTGTATCCAGAAGGGTGTTGCCAATCACCATTTGAATAATTATGTCAAAATTCGCTCTATAGCGTGGCTTGAGTAATCGCTAGTCACAGTTGGATGGAAACCAATCGCTGCATCCTCCAGTGCTGCCATGTTGACCACTCAGGCGCCATGTCATCCTTGAGATAGTCTATGACCAGGATGCCACTATGTTAAAGCCTGAATTCGACAGTGAGATAGTCAGCAGACAAATAGAACTCCTCTCCATTAAGATTGAAGTAGATCTCCTTGTCCGTGACAGTGGAATTATAGGCAAGCACCTTCAATAAATCCTTGTGGAAGGAATGAGGTTCATTGCTCACAAAGATTTCAAGACTGTTGGCCTGCAGTTTTTTCCATCACCTCATTGAATACATCGAGAGTTTTCCAATTCTGTCGATAGAACCCACCTAAATCCTGAATTATGTTCCTCTGGATGGAGATTCTCTCAAATTCTCTCACAATGCTAGGTGGAGAATTCATTACCTTCAAGAATGATGTTTTGAGCAAAGAAACAAATATTGATACAAGGTTACACATATTGCTCTGTGAAGAAGGTATTTATAAGAGATTTATGTGCGGGGATCGATGAATCGGAATTAATTGCCAACTACTGCAACTCATTACTCAGGAATAGACGTAAAGGCAAAGAATACAGGAAGCTAATGGTGTAGACTCAGTAATCAGTCAATCCATGGACGTATGGTTATGATCTCTCAAGATTACATATTAAATTCTAAAGAAGGAAGTTCAGATTCTGAGAGTTCAAAATTTGAAACATATCCAATTGTATGAAGTGTACAGTTAGGGAAACTGTATTGTCATGTTCTGTATTTCAAGACTGGAAAGTTAAAGCAATTTCATTTCATTAACAAGAAGTACATTAATGAAGCAAAAAGTCTACAATGTACAAAGAAAATGAAATATCGATTCCAGTTAGTGAGAGGGACAAGGCCTCGGAGGATGGAAGTCAGAATCCCTAATGTTGGTCGGGCCTTGCACAAGGAATAGGAATTCCTGCTCCAAGAGCCAACTCAACTGCATCCCATAAGGATCTGGGATGTCAGGCAGGAACTCTAAAGACTCCCGCTCAGTCAACCTCCTCTTCTTCATCAAAGGCCATCATTCCCTTCCAAAATGGCGGAGAGAAGTCCAGATCCAGCAGAGGGCTACCAACAATCATGTGATTAATGATGTCAAAAATCACTCGATATTGAGGCATAAGCCAATATGCTGAGGCCCTTGGGTCGAAATCGACATCAGCATCCCTCCATCTGAGCCAAGCAGACCATTCTGGCGCCGTCTCATAATGGAAACAGTTCAAGACTGATGTACGACCACGAGGAAGTCCCTAGTCATTGGAGAAGGAGTCAGGAGACCAGCAAACCTGTTGGTCATTGACATTGCCTAAGATCTCGCCTTCCTCCAAAATAAGGCTAGTGTAGGCGAACATCTTCAGCGCACTCTCCTTGAATTTGAATGGCCTGCGACTTACGAACGTCTCAAGACCATTGACTCTCAAACCCTTTATTACATCATCATACAACTGAGGGCCAGTCTAATATTCGACCCTCAGCCCATTCATATGAAAGATCTGGTTACGATCAATGGAGATAGCATTTGCGGAAAACATATTGGAGGAGTGTAGATGATTTAATTCTGAAAGATCGGTGTGGTGACAGTTTGAGTATATCTTAGTGAAGAAGGAATATTTATGAAAGAAATCGTGCGACGTTCGAGACGATGTTCATTCATTTAAATGCATGGAACGACATTTAAGGAAGACATAACGCTCCACGATTTATATTCAGAATCTGAAGAGTCATGGATTGATTATTTGACAACTGTCGTGTGCGAGTAAAAACTGGACATGTGTTAGACAATTTAAAAGGAAATAAGCGTATGTCATCAAGTTGTCAGAAGATAGAGATACAGAATTACAGCCTGCGTATAAAATCTTAAGGAAATAGAGCAAACCATTCATTGATTACAAAAGATGATGCAGAGTACATATTTAAAAAAAAAGAGGGGCAAAATACAACAATCCAACTTTTTTTGAGAAGCAGTCAAGGGAAGCGGTCAAGGGAAGCAATCAAGGGGCCATCATCAACCTAGTAGGGTAATAGTTGGATCCAACTAAATTCGACTGACCTTCCCACAAGTAAGGAATGTGTCTCTCAAGGAGCCAGCTCAGTTGCATACCATAAGGAACAACGACTTCAGGAAGCTTCATTAGGGCACTCTTCAGGCGATCGAAAATGAATCCTGCCCAGTGCACCAAAACTTGGTCTTCAAAGGCCAACATTGCTTTCCAGACAGACGGGGAGAAGTCAGTCTCATCAGGAGAGTTACGGACCACCATTTGGTTAATGACATCGAAGGACACCATGTAATGAGGCTTCATTAATCCACTCGACACAGATGGAAGAAAATCGATGTCCTACACTCTCCAATCTTGCCAAGCTGGCCACTCCAGTGTTGTCTCCTCCCATCGATACTGGACAACCAATGTTCCACTTCGTGAAAGCTCGAACACATTAGCAAAGTAATTAGCTGACCAGATGAATTCCTCTCCGTTATTGTTGAAACAGATTTCCTCATCTTATACCGTGGCAGTATGAGTCACCAACTTGAGAACATCTGCATTGAAGGAATTAGGTGTTATTGTCACAAATCGCTCAAGGTCATGTTCCCTCAAGTTCTTCATCACTTCGACGTGAACCTCTGGAATTCTCCAGTACCAAGCACTAAGTCTTCTCTCATTCAGAATTTTGTTCCTCTAGATAGAAATCCTTCTCATTTCCCTTGTAAGATCAAAAGGAGACGAAGAAGAAGATGATGAAGACATCTTTTTCTGAAAGATCAACATATTTGGAAGATGGATCGTGCTGATTTCCTACTCGGAAAAGGGGCATTTATAGACGCTTTTGTGCAAAAATAAAAAAGTGGCAAATCACTTAAACGCCGGATACGACTCCTCACAGTTCAGAATCAGAGATCAATGAGTCAGCATTCAATGCCTACCAACTGCATCGAGCATACATAATGGATATATGAGTAATAGATCGGGTGGCTATACACTCAGTAAAGGGGTCAAAATCACAATCATTCTGATTCCCTGACTTCATTAAAGTCTATGAACAAAGTTCAAGAATTGATTTGAAGCTACGCGAAGAAAGTGCCAAGGTCACTGTGTTATATCGACAAAGAGAGACAGTTTTTAACTGGAAAAGGGATACAGTTGCTCAGTTTTCCATCTTAAGGATATTTTTTAGCTACTTTAAGCAGTTTATTTTGGGAAAACAAGAGAGAGAAAATTGCCATAGTCAAAGGCGTGAATTTTTTATTCTTGCGTAGGTTTCGGCTGCACGTCGCATTAAATGCGGACAGCTCAATGACATATTACTCGGAGCCACGTCGACCTTCCCATGCGCTACTACTCAGCGTGCCAAATGATGTGAACAGACGCCTACGTTAGCATCTATCTCAGTCATTCAACGCAAAAAGGGGCTTCAATCTTAGCCGATTGATCATCAAAATCTCTAAAACCCTATTTGTCGTCGTCTTCGACACGCACTCTTGCACACCCTACTCTCTACAAGTCCATCTGGTGCACGTTTATTCCCTCAAGATATTCTAAAAGTCTCCACTCCAAGTCTTCTAAAATCATCTTCAATCATGCCGAAAGAGAAGACTCAGACCAAGGATACCAACACATCTGATAACCCCGAATCATTCATCGTCACTAAGGAGACCTCACAAGATGAATTATTTCAAATAGTTGATGATGTTGGTCCCGGTTTTTCAGAGTATAATAATACGATACGCAGCGAAAATAAAGTTAATTGTTTTCTTGCACGCTACTTACTCACAGCTGACAACTGGCAACTGGTCAGCTGGTGATTCAATACTTAGAATATTTTTGCCTTGTTTGCACAGTTATTTATCAGTTTCAGAATATACTCCAGCACTTGAGTGCTGGGTTTAAAATAAGAATGAAATGCAGAAAGCTGATAAATAACAAAGGATTTTATAGTGGTTCGATCAATCGATCTACGTCCACTCTCCAGTCGAAGCACTGGAAATTCCACTAAGAGTAATCAGGTACAGGTGTCCTACGATCTATCTCTAGCTGGTGAATGCCTCGTCCACCAGTTCACTAGATCAACCGCTCCCGGTCCTGGATCCTTCTTCAACTCTTCACAGCTGGTGGAGTGCGAGCACGTCACTTCAACCTCCACAGCAAGCTGGGTGTTTTAGTTCTCCCAAGAACGTAACGGTCTCTACGGCAGAATGCCCGTAGTAACTCGAGTGCTGGTAGGCACAGGAGCTGCTGTGAACTCTCTCAAAGAAGAAAGAACACCAAATGAGATCTTTAACTTACAAGCTGAAAGCTTGAAGTCTCGTGTTTGATAAATCAACACACGGAAAGCCTTAGGAAAGGCCTCGAAAGTACTTTATGCGCTCTTGCAATAACTTCAGTTCTTTCGGTGGTTGAGCAGAGATATCTTAATATTCAATGTGTCAACCGAGCAACCGAGATTCAGAGAGAGCTTTGAATGTTGGTAGTTGCGACGTATTTATAGCCGCAGGAACCGATTCAAACTTTCTAGCCGTTTGGACACATCCGGAAAGGTGTCAGACCTCGGATGTCCTTCTGACGGCGGCAGGTATGTTTTTCTGGAAGGAACCATACCTTTGACCGCTTTATCTGACACAGATCTCTTTGTGTCAGAACGGCTCTCTCTGTCAGTCCGAGGAATAAGACTGGTGTCTTGTGACTGATAGACTTTAAGTTATCCTTCCTTAAAGTCATCCTTTGTCAGTTGATTCCTCAGAGAATCTTCTTCTTGTCTCTACTACGCGGGGAGAGAGAATCTGGAATTCTGCTGGTAACATCTGACTGGTAGATCATACTGGTGATCTTGTGCTGGCAGTCTCTGCTGGTGACTTGCCCTGGCATCATCAAAGTCTACCAAATCTCTAGATGTTAACTCTTCTCGGAATCTCCCATGACTGGTGAAAGCACCGCTGGTGAATAGTGTAAGAGCACGTATTCTCCTGGTAAGGTTTGTCAGCCGCCTGCTGATGAAACCCTTCCCAACTGGTGAACAGTAGCCAGTCATAAGCGCTACTCATGCTGGTGAACAGTGTCAGCACGAGTCTTTGTCAGCCGCCTGCTGATGAAACTTTTCCCAACTGGTGAACAGTAGCCAGTGGTAAGCGCTTCTCATGCTGGTGAACAGTGTCAGCATGAGTCTTGATCAGCTGCGACTTACAACTCAATAGATCTAGACAGGACTTTACATTTAAGACCAGATCTATGTAGAGACAACTGACGCTGGTAGGACTTAGGATTTGATCCACCAAAACTATAATCTAAACAAGTAAGCTACTGGGAAAGGAAACCTTATTCTTGCGTAGGTTTTGGCTGCACGTCGCATTAAATGCGGACAGCTCAACGACATATTACTCGGAGCCACGTCGACCTTCCCATGCGCTACTACTCAGCGTGCCAAATGATGTGAACAGACGCCTATGTTAGCATCTATCTCAGTCATTCAAAACAAAAAGGGGCTTCAATCTTAGCCGATTGATCATCAAAATCTCTAAAACCCTATTTGTCGTCGTCTTCGACACGCACTCTTGCACACCCTACTCTCTACAAGTCCATCTGGTGCACGTTTATTCCCTCAAGATATTCTAAAAGTCTCCACTCCAAGTCTTCTAAAATCATCTTCAATCATGCCGAAAGAGAAGACTCAGACCAAGGATACCAACACATCTGATAACCCCGAATCATTCATCGTCACTAAGGAGACCTCACAAGATGAACTATTTCAAATAGTTGATGATTTTAACATTACCAACCAAAAGTTAAGAGTATCACAAGTAGTCAAAGAGAAAATCTTAAATTGGAGGAATTTCTTCTCAATCACCACAAATGAAGCGATTGCTACAGAAATCGCCGCAAAGCTCATAAAGGAAAAACTAACGAAGTTCTTGACTGCAAGCCCTTGGAGATTCAACCTAAACCGCATAGCCGAATTCTATGAAAATGCGATGTTTGACGAAAATAATCACTTTTTCCAAACAAAGATTGCATCAAAGGATATAAGGGATGATCCTGATCTCATCGCTCAACATATTCATTTACCCAAGACAAGAGTCCACATCGCCAGCTATCTTCATGATAATAAAGCGGCATTGAAGACTCATTGGTTGAAGTGGAAAAGGCCAAAGATTAATGAAAACTTCAGAGCCGCCACCAAGGAATCTGAACTGAACCCATTCCATAAAACACTCAGTGAGATCGCACTGCGGATGATCTATAGTGGGATTGGATCCTTATCTGAGGTAAGTAGTCCCAAATATGCCTTGATGATGGTTCTCGATGACTGCCTGGAGGAAATTGGGCAACATATATCTTTGGACGATTGCTGGAGAAAGCAAAGAAGAATAAGGACATACAAACAAAAGGAAAGTTCTCATCAAGTGTCAGTTTTGGTTTGAAGGTTAGCTATCTTCTTGAGAGCATATTAGGAATACGAAATGAGGGGGAAGACCTCATACCGTTCGATTTTATTCCATCAAAGGATCCAGTCTATCGATTGATTCAAAGAGATGGAGGAAATGATAGTGGAAACAATGGTGATGATGAAAGGGATGACAATTTTGACGATAAAGAAGTAGATGCTGAGACAACTGAGAGTCTTGCTACCATTCCACCACTTCGAACTGTCGAGGCTCACAAGAGAGCTAAGAAAACTGGAACCTCCGCTCAAAAGCTTTAACATAAACGAAACAAGGGTAAGAGAAAACAATCAGAGATATACTCTGGAGAAGATTCACAGCAAGCTGTGAAAGGTAAACAAATTGTCCATGAAAATCTCCCAAGTCAGAAGAAAAAGAAAACGACTCATGGAAAATCAACAAGTACAGTTGCCAAAAAATAGCAATTCGATGCTAAACATGAAGGGGTTGTTCAATCCTCTAAACCATCAGAGACTGTTCAGAACCTAGAGCACATGTCCACTAACGACATAGAACGTCTTCAGCTTGAGCGACTTGGAATCCACACAACAGATCAACATGTAGATCTTCTAGAAATAACGTGCTAATCATCGTCTAGCTCGGAGAAAACCACATCTCACAGACCAGAACAACCTAAGGACGACCACACCACCTCTGATTATTCCGATGAAGATGACAAATCATTTAAGGAAGCAGAAAATGAGAATATACCCCTCTTGAATTCAGGGGGAATTAATCAAAATGAGTCTCAACGGGACACTGCTACAAGCAAAGAAGCATCAAAGCTCAAAATCATCGGAAGAAAGATCCTTGAATATTGCGCTGCTCTTGAGCAACTGGATGAACAACGACAAAAGTTAAATTACAAGGAGCAAATGTTCATGACACGTCTCTTTAAATTTCAAGAAGAAGAAGAAATCAAGCTTGAAAAATAGTTTCGTAAAGAAGATGAAGAAGCACTTTCCCAAGCAATCCTACTTTCATGTGCGATTACCCTTGTAGAGACTGCCAAGAAAGCTGTCGAGCTCGTTCGACAACGACAAGTGAAATTACTTCTCAAAAAGCAGTTTCAGCAGATATACGGAATAAAATCTACTGAAGAATACTGTGTCACGAAAGTTCATAGAATTCGCAAAGATGAAGAATAGGTTAAAAACTTAGACCGCGAAGCTAAGCGTAAAAGGCTAGAAGTCGAGAAAGCTGCTGAGATCAAAAGAATGTAAGACGAAGAAGCAACAGCTGAACTGAGAAGAAAATTGGAAGAAGCAACAGCTGCTGAGGCACATAGAAAAGAAGAAGAAGAAACTGTTGCTGAAAAGAAAAGGAATGAAGCCAAGGCAGCTGCAGCAAAGCAAAAAGAGGCAGAGGAAGTAACCAGCAGAGCTCCTCCCCCACCCGAGCTTTCTACTGCTACATCTCAGAGTCAAATTCATGAAGACTCTAGAGCACTAGTTAAATTTGAAGGACCGATGTCTCCCGACCCCATTTCTGTGGCTGCACAACTTCTACTCTATGATGCTCTGAAACAGGAGCTGGATCAACGAATCCTTATTATTTTTAATTTTGTCAAAAAGGGGGAAGATAGAAGAGATGTGACTTTGAAGCTGTAGTTGACCTTGATGGAAAGACAAGTTGAGGAACAAAAAAGAATAATGAGGAACTGAGAAGGGTAGTTGAGGAACAGAGAAAGTGAGACGAGGAACACAGAAGAAGAGAAGAACATCAAAGATTGCGGGATGAAGAGATAAAAATATAGTTGGAAGCAATAAGGGCTTCCTGAGAACAAGATTTGAAACTCTTCGTGGAAATAACCACAACTCTCAAGGCACAAGATGGAACTTCCACGTCTGCCGCACCTTGCAAAGGACGCAGATTCCTCAAATCAAGATAGGGAGAAGGATAATGATCGAGACAAGAAAAAGGAGTAATGTTGAGTATATGATTCTTTTTGTATGTCTTCTTTTATTACTGCAGTTTTAAAACTTTTCATGTACTTGTAATTGATCATATCTAGTGAAAAGTGAAAAACTGTTGCTTTGAAGAGAACTACTCATTGTCTCTTACCTTGATCCTTGACCAGCTGAATTCACATATTCCAGTGTGATCAACATTTTATGTTTTCTTTTATCGCTCTAATTTGATTTATTTTAATCAAGAATTACTCTCCCATTCAGGGGGAAGATCAATTAGAGTAGGTCGAGTGTGGAAGAAGCAAAGTTCTGAGCAGTGTTAGATTGACAAATTTTGTAAACTCAGATCAACTGCATCTTCTCGCCGACTTAGATAGACATAGAGGTATGGTTTTGACAACATCAAAAAGGGGGAAATTGTTAGGTATTGAAGTAGAAATCCCACCTTTGAAATTGATGTTTTGATGTGCCAAAACTATATACCAAAGTCGAGCCCTTAGAGTTATTACCTCATGTAATCCTTGTATATGATGATCGAGTTGTAATAGTCTAGGAGAAGAGAACTATAAAAAATTTTGGAACAATTTTGAAGAAGAAAGCCGTTCAGACGAGTTAACTGTCAAGCATAAAGGATGAGAAAAGCAGAGCAGAGTAACGGATGCGAAAAACTGGGCAAATGTTATTCACCTGTCAAGGTTTGGATAATCAAAAAAACTGTGGACACAGTTTTCATAGAGAAACTGTCGAGAGTTACTCACAATTTTAGACCAGGACAACTTCACGTCAAGGAACGCATACAAAGCAAGATGCGGATCAGTCGCGGAAAAACATTAAAGAAGTCAATGATATGAGAAAAATAGACAGACACTCAGTTACGACTGGCGTAAAACATTGTTCGGCGTCTAACACATCAAGTACAAACTGCCCTGCAAAAAGCAGGACAGTGTCTTAGAAAAGGCAGAGGAGAAGGGCTATTTTACAGAGAAGGATAGAATCTGATTGGACATCCTTCAAAATGTCTCTACCGGCTATATTCGTAAATCTTACTATAAATAGCAGGAGGTCCAGAGACAAACAACCTTTGTCATATAATTTCTTGCTGTCACTCTGTCGAATTAAAAGCTCAAGCATTAACCACTCTCAAGCGAGAAGGCATTAAATCTGTGGTTCATTTATTGAACACGAGGCATTATTGCTTAAAGAATCCTTTGAGATTCTCCGTGTGACCTAGTGTACACGAGGATTAAGTCTTTCGACTTAGTCTATTCTCTTGGTGTTCTTACTTTTCAAGTAAGAACACAACAACCTGATCTTCAGAGGAAGAGAAGGTTAGTACGGACAACTGCCAACCAGCATATGTTCTGGGAAGAACTCAACCATCCAACCTACCGGAGAAGGAAAAAGGAGGTTTGTCCTCAGTCCAACTTTGATCACTGCAGCCAGTTCCTAGAAGACTTTGAGGAGTTGCCTGGCTTCGAGGATTTGAAAAAGGAGTGAAGAACAACAACCTGGGCGAGTGATCAATTATGTTGTGGACGGAGGTCTCTACAGCAATTGGCTATAGATCGTGATGATTGTATCTTCATTGCTTGGTGAATTTCCGGATTAGATATCCAAAGAGTGGACATAGGACTTAAGTCTCCGAACCACTATAAATATCCTGCCTCCTTTACAGTTTTCATTACTATACACATTAAACAGTTGTCAAATATAATTTGAAACCTTCAACACTTCTCTGAAAGTGTTGAAGTGTATAAATGTTAACTGTTCATACTATAAAACTGGTAATCTAAACTGTTGGATAGCACAAACAGTTGTTTTTAAAACTGTCAGACAAGAACTGAGTTCAATTGAAACTAAATTGTCTGTGTTTTAGAGTGCAATTAACTGTTTTAATACTTCCGTTGCATATCATACGTACTCTGATCAGGGACCAACAATGTATCCATGGTCCTTGCCTCTTGATTACTTCAAACACAATGATAACCCTGGTCGTCGGTTTTGGCGTTGCCCACTGATACTTCAGGTAAAATATGTAGTAGTATTTGAGATCTTTTTTTTTCATTTCATTTTTCTATTTTATATAACATTGTGTATTGTTTTAGGTTGGTGATTGCAAATTTTTTAGGTGGTATGAAAATCCACACTATGGAAGAGTTAGAGAAGTGTAGGTGGAATCGATATCAAAGAAAACGAATACCGAAAAAATTGAAATGTTTAACAAAGGAATTATAAGTTTTAGAAGAGAAGTTTTAGAAGCTGAACATGCTAGTGGACTGAAGATGCAAGAGGATATCTTGAACTTGAAGATTCAAGTGAAACTTTGGTAATTCAAATTTAATGTTTTGTTATGGTTTTAATTGGTATGGTTTTTTAGTAGACAGTAAAACAATCGCAACAATGTAATGCCTCTTTGTTAGAAAATGATCTATTTTTGTATAAATATTCTACTATTGCTATGCAACACTAAATTATGTATTTTTAATAATGATTTGGCATATATTTACACTTAAAATGGTTTGTTAAATAAACTGCATTCAAAGATAAAGATATGTGGTGAAGTGATGCCCTCGGGCATGTTTTCTCTATGATCAATGCAAATTACCTAATATACAGAAGATCTCAATCAGGTTATTTGGTACACATCTTGCCATGAAAACATGCTGTTTTTTTCAATATTGATGATTTGCAATAACAAAAGAGGGGAACACTAGGTTGTTGTTTGGATGGGAATAATGCAACAAATTAAGATTAAATTTACATTGCAGAATTGAAATCATTAAGTTTACAATGCTCATAAGTAGAACAAAGAAATTCAATTTTACACTGCAGAAATGAAATCTTCTCAATTTTACCACGTCTTCGAAAACAAAAAGCTCACAGCAACTGTTTTACATCTTAATCATAAGTGTTACAGCATATCTAAAGCAACAACACAACCAAAAATATCATTAATATATCCAAAACGACATCACTTCCAACTAACTAAATTTGAGAACTTGCATCTAATATTTGAGAATTTGGCTTTGGCTCGTACCATCTTGCACTTGAGAACATCAATTTTTTTTCCAGCATTAATGATAAAAATATTAAAAATGCACATCTAAATACCTGTGTGAATTAAAATGTTCACTTACATATAATAGTAACTCATGAGTTAATGTACCTTTCTCGTCTCGTTTTGTTGTTTGAACACTTGTGTGCGTTTGGCTCCTGGAGTTCTTATATAGATATTCCCCAAATCTCCAGCAACTAATACTCCATAACCCTTCCTTGTCTTCATTAATAATAAAAATGTTAATAATGTATGTTAAATGAAAAAAATATTAAAACTACAAAACCGATTTACTTGTCTCATCTCTTTTTGGTAGGTTGCATTAGCATTCTTCCAGCTTTTCTCTTAGTAGATTGATCTCCAATTTGTTGTGGTAGTTGCATTGCAGGAGTTTCTTTGCAAATTCTTACATTATGCCCAATTGTCTTACATTTCTTACAAGAAAGCCTTACACCTCTATTATCCAACTTCTGTTTTCCAGGACATGGTTGTTCATTCATATCTCTTCTTCTGTAATTCTTCGGTCTGCTAGGTCTGCTTATAAATGGAGGAGGTAGCACAAGAGGTCCATCAACATTTGGCCTTTCTTTTGGACCATCAATTGACTCCAAATAATGCTTATATGCCTCGAGACAGTTAGCTCTATAGTAAAACTCATCAACATAATTAACGGGGTCATCTCGATTATGCTTTATACAAGTAAGAGCATGGAAGAATGGAATCCTTGTCATATTCCATAATCTACAACTATAATCTTTAGTGATGATAGTCTTAAACCGAACACATAAATGTTTATCTGTTGGTCCCAGATCAGAGTACGAGTAACGTGCAGTGGAAGTAATAAAATAGATAAATACACTCTAACTATGATCAGTTCAGTATGTAGTATGCAGTTTTTGCTTAACAGTTCTTAGAAACACAATTTAAGTTACCCAGCAGATTATGTTAATAGTTTTACAGTTATGCTCAGTCAGCAGTTTATACACTTCAACACTTACACGCAAAGTGTTGAAGATTTCAAGATAATTGAAAACTGTACAACGCATAAAGTAAATAAAACTGTAAACGACACAGGATATTTATAGTGGCTCGGAGCCTCAAGTCCTACGTCCACTCTTCGGATATCAGATTCGGTAATTCACTAAGTTATGAAGATACAATCCTCATGATCTATAACAAGTTTCTGTAGAGACCTCTGTCCACAGCATAATGGATCACTCGCCCAGGCAGTTGTACTCCACTCCTTCTTCAGTCCGTCGAAGGCTCTGTGTCTTCTCTGTGGACCGGCTCGAAGTTGGACTGAAGACAAACCTCCCTTTTCCTTCTTTAGTAGGTTGGATAGTTGTGTTCTTCCCAGAATATTGACTGGTTGGCAGTTGCCCGTAATAACCTGTTCTTCCTTTGCAAGATCAGGCTGCTATGTTCTTACTCTGAAAGTAAAAACACCAAGATAGTAGATTAAGTCAGCTGACTTAATCTTCGTGTACTCAAAGTCACAAGTGAATCTCCAAAGATACTGTTACCAATGAATGCTTCGTGTTCAATAAATGAACCACGATGATAACATCTTCTTGCTGATGGATTTTAATGCTTGAGCTTTAGTTTCAGCCGAGAGACAATAAATATGTCGGAGATTAAAATCGGCGAGGGTATTCAGATGAGCCGAGAGGCAAAGGTTTTTATGTCTCTGTTGTCCCTGCTATTTATAAGTGAGACACCAGAAAATAGCCGGTAGAGACATTGGAAAGGATGTCTAATCTTAATCCATACACTTCTGAAAAGTTGCTTGTCTTTCGGCTTTTTATGCTACAACGTTCTGCTTTTTCTGAGCAGTTCGTACTTGTTGCGTCAGACGTTGATCACTGCTATTTCAAACAGATTAATTATAATAACAGCGGCAAATAAATTTGTAAACCCTAAGGTTATCGATCCAGGGGAATTGTGTGGGGAAACTATCCTATATACTAGCTATGATCCTAAGATTCATTGTTTGAGAGATCCAAAATCAGGGTTTTCCTTTAGGAAAACAAAGATGACAATACGGAAAATTAAAGTAGTTTTGAAAGCAAATTTAAAGGAACACAGATTCTAGGGAAGAATTCTTATTATGGATGACATGTAGGATTCAATTAATTTAACAGGTGGAATACTGCAACAATGCTATATTTCCTTGTTTGGCAAATATAACCTAGATTACTAACTAGTGACTATCTCCGCTCGGTCTCAAAGTACACCAAATTAGTCAATCTGATAAGCAAATCAGTTCAATTCCTACA